>OZ010736.1:75980296-76020296 GCA_963932295.1 Tipula lateralis | reverse complement strand
CATAAAAATTTAGACAGACAATCGAACATAAGGGAAATCCCGAACTTGTTTGAGAAAAAAATTACAAATAGCGTTGGTTTTATGTTCAGTGGATAATTAAAAATTAATTTTGATAATTGACGATTGGAACGGGTTCTAGCGGAAGAAAATGTAACTGTCGTACCCAGGTAAATGTCAATATTTGTGAATTTCGTAAAATGTAAATGACTATAACTTATTTAAAAACATTGGACGGGTCATAAGAAACACAAATAAAATATTTTCAGATATACTCGAGTTTAAATAGATAATAAAATAAAATATTAAGAGACCTTTAATTTTGACATATTGTTAAAACGAAAAACTGAGATTTTTGAATTATAAATTTTACATATATAACACACTATTTAAACCAAATTTCTTTTGTTATCCTATAAAACATAAAGAACATACTTCAAATTAAATTGAATTATAAAATAAAATATATATTTAATAAATATATTTAATAATATAATGTATTTAATAAATATATTTTATTAAATATATTATTTAATAAAATATATTTAAAAAACAGTATTGAACATTTTTATACAACTTTTTAATGCATACACCAATAGAATTTGACGTTTACTAAATATTTTTATCTGGGTGTGACAGTTGTTTTTTTCTCCGTAGGTATCGTATTTTAGGTTTCAATAGAGATTTGTACTACAGTATAATTTTGTATAAATCGTCAATAGAGATTTGTACTACAGTATAATTTTGTATAAAAAATACTAACAAAAATCAAAATTTAATTTCAATTTAATTTAGACCAAAAAGGTTTAATGATTTACATAATTATCAATATCATGATTAAGAAACGTTTTTGATTTTACAAATATCAACACAAAGTGTTATAATAATTTTTTAATGATAAATTATTAATACACTTAATATTAATGATAAATTATTAATAAATTATGATCACCATTTGTTACGACAGGACGGGTAACACGAGGAACGGTTAATGCTCATAGGTTAATGCACATGGTGAAGCTACCGAAACCTCAGAACTTAAGATGCAAAGCGCGAATTTATTTATCGAACATCTAAGAAGTGGAATACGTTGGCCGGTTTTCAGTTTCCGTTGAAGTATACAATACACAAATTTAAGGCAGGTATTAACCTTTTCTTGAAGGATCGCGCGTTGGGTGCAGGAGCTCTGACAGTTACAAGGAGCAAGAACAGTCTAATAGTTCGCCCTGCACCCAATTAAAACTAAACGTAAACAAAAAAGATTCAATCACATACTTCATATATTTAGAATGTGGAAATTTTACTTTGGACCCCCAGTTTAAAAACGGTTAAGTCAATTTTTACATTAAAAATGGATACTAAAAATCATCAATGTGGTTTTTGTCACTAGCACATTTTTTTACCGGGTTTTACAGGCTATTATTGGCCCATACCGTGTCAACAATCTGGCTCCATCGGTTTCGATCACGAGCCAACTCTTCAAAACGTTGTAGACAATTTAAAGATGCCAGATCGCTTTCTTCGCCGTGGAGCCATCGTCACCGACCTCTTCGCCTACCGAAAGTCGGTTCTCCCTTAAAGGTTCGCTGTATCATTCGGTTCGGATCAGCACGAAGAACGTGACCGAGACAGCGTACTCGCTGTCCTTTGATTTCATGCACGATATCAGGAATTTGCATTAAATTCCTGATCTAGTGATTGAAAAGTATGTGCCATCGACGTCGCATTTTGCATCCGTCAAGGTCCAATTCTCACATCCATACATGACAATGGGTCTGCTCAACGCTCTGTACAGTTTCAGCTTATCCGTATTTACACGATATTTTGATTTCAGAAGTGGACGTAGAGGGTACAAAGCCCGCTTGCCAGCGGCAAGGCGGACCTTGACATCCTCGCCCACATTATTATTGTGAGTGATGAGAGATCCAAGATACTTGAATCTCATTACTCCTTCAAAAGTGTGGTTACCACTACTGAAATCAGTTGCGTCTTGGACCCTAAAGCCAGAGATCAGATATTTGGTTTTGGACTCGTTGATTTTGAGACGGACGTTGAACACTGTTCCAGTGGATCAAGTATCTCTTTCACTCCGTTGCCATTTAATCCAATCACACAGATATCATCTGCATAAGCAAGAAGTTGATTGGATTATCGGAATAAGATATTGTCTTGAGCTGTTTCATTTTTACGAAAGATGTATTCCAACATGAGATTAAAAAGTATCGGGAACAGCGCATCTCCTTGTCGAACACCAGTAGTGATTGCAAAATTTCTCGATAGCCTGTTCTCAACTTTGACACAGCATTGTGACTGCGTTACTGTCATTTTACAGAGATGTACATATTTTTTCGGTATTCGTAAATATTCAAGCGCATACCATAGCCTCTTTCGGTTGTAGTAGTACTTGGAAAGAATCATCCGCAGCGAAAAAACTTGACCAGTGACTGACCGATTTGGACGGAGTCCTCCTTGGTAGTCACCGACAATTTCCTCCGAGTAGTTCTTCCCAAGATAATGTACGACAGTAACTTATATGCTGTGCAAAGGAGAGCTATACCGCGATAATTCTCGCATTTAAGCGATCACCTTTCTTGAATATTAGGCATAACGCGGCCACTTTCCATTCTTCGGGCATAACTTCATTTCGCCATACTAATCGAACAAGGTCGAAAAGACAGTTCCACAAAGTTAGCCCTCCGAATATCAAGAGCTCTGAATTAATGAAATCAACTCCTGGTAAACGAATTTTCTTTAATTTTTGCATGGCCATTGTGAATTCCTCATAGGATGGATTCTCAATGAAAATCTCTGCGGTATGTATTTGAGGGTATTCAAACACAACTTATGATACATTAGGAGCATTAAGTAAATCAGAAAAATGTTCACGCCATGTATCGAGTACCGCTTCCACGTTAACACAGAGGGTTTCATCCTGGTCCCGAATGGCAGTTGACCGAGATCTTAAGGTATGGTGCAACTCGGTGATTCCTATATTTCGTTGCTCAACAGCAAGACGACACTCCTCATCAAACCAATCATTTTTGGGCTTAGTTTTCACTATACAGAGTGTCTACAAACTATACCGAGAGTGTCTACAGGCAGCTTTTAAAACCGAGGTTTTCAATAGTTCCCAGACACTGTTCACTTCATCAGATTGGTAATTAGATCGTAAAATTCTATATAGCACATAGTACTAGCACATAGCAAAGAAAATTCACTCAATGTAAGTTTTATATTACTAACACCACCATACTAGAATGATCTAATTAACCTGCTGAAATGTGTAACAATCTATCCTATTTTATACGTGATATACAACCCGAACAATGTGTCGTTGCACATCTTAGCTAAGTTACACTTTTACTCGAAATAATTTAAATTATTTTGAAAAATTTAGTTTCAAAATATTTATGCACCGGCCAAGTGTCGTCGATCATGGGTAATTGGTACCTACCCTGTTTTAAAGTCGACGCAGAATCTGATACTTTTTTTCACCAATACTAATGGTGAACTATATGTTGGTGTTACTTTTCCTGTATCGATTCGATGTTTAACCACCATATCCTCTGATGTACCACAAAGCTAGTAACACTTTACTAGTAACACCTTTGCCGCTTGTTTCTGTTCTTATGTTAATTTTTTTTTTGTACTATGCTATCTTTTTTTGGGGCTCAAGGCTCTACCAGCTCTCGCGGTTCGCTTATTTACGTCCTACTTTACGCCTTAACGGCCAAATCGAGGACGTACGGCTATAGGCCCGATTTTCGTAGAACCAGCTGCGCATTGCATAGCTCCATGCCAGCCTATAGTACTGACATGGAAGATGGGTCGGCCCATGAGTTCTGCACTCCAACAGGGGGTTATAGATGTGTTCATTTACACCATCGATCGTAATCAGATGGTGAAAAGTCCCTATTGTTTCGTTTATTTCTGGATTAAATATTTCGCTAATTTTCGCTGTTGTTGAGCAAAAGCCTTTACGTTTGGACTCGCTTGCTCACATTTTATCTCTTGGTATCTCTTTCAGAAGGATTCTGTGCATTGTGGTTGCTCTCTTTGACGATTCAACGATTCGGAATCTCTTCGCTGTTCATTTTCAAAGCTAACTAGAAATTACCGTAGCTTAAGTTCAACCAACATTCATCATTAACGTTCAATATTATGAACCCATTTCTTTTCATGAAGTTTGTGCCCCATATGCCATAACGATTGAAAAATTGCGGAAAACCTCTCACAACACGAATTTACTATAAACTAAATATAAAAAACTGTACTACTAGTAAAAAATGTTGAAAATATTTAACACATGGAAGTTACTGAATGCACTATTACACAAAATATAAATACATACAAAACAACTGACAAACCCCATAAAACCCAATTGAGCGAATGAAATTATATTTATTGTTCATAAATTAACTTAATAGCGTACCATGCAGTTCATGATAATAAGTTTTTGTTTGTCAAACGAAATTATGGAATAAAAATATTATCTAAAGATACTTAAACAAAACTAATAAAACAAAAAAAACGCTAAAAATTTATAACTTTCTTAAAGAAACTGAAGAATCTTCTTCGAACCCAGATTTTCTAGCATGTAAATGTTGGTTCGAGAAGTGGAAAAAGTGTTTTTCACTCTAAAACATAATAATTCAAAACGAAAGTGCATCGGCAAACCAAAAAACTGCCAGATTATATCCAGTTAATATTAAAAAAATTATTGAAGATCAACGGTACACAAAATAAGAATGGGAAATATATTATATTTGCGATATACTTCGAAGAGACTGCCCAACCTATATAAACAGCTTATAAAAACGGTTTCAATATACTTAGAAATATGATTCTTATGATATAATGAAAGCCTTATATCAACTAAAAGAATTTGAATCGGGAAAAATCGAATCTCATTTGTTTCATAGTGATCGAAATTGTTTGAGAAGTTATTATTTAAAATATTGAACATCACTTTGAATCAAGAAAGAAATTTTCAACCATAATATAAGTACATAGAATTATAATGGTACAAAGAATTCGCTACAGAAAAAAATGTACGTTCTTAGATCTTCTTTGGAAATACTCGCTTTACAAAAGAGACATACCTCACATAGTTATGATATTGCAATTTTAGTTGGACACCATATTAAACTACAGATAGCTTGTGTGTGCACCTTGATAAAAGTAAAAAGATTTGTTTGGTTAGTGAAACAAAATTTAACGATTAAAAAAGGGAAAATGTACTTATACCCAAGGCCATTTAAATTAAAAAAATAATTGAAAATTTTAATTGAGAAGTTGTATTCTTTATTATTAGTAGTTGTAAATTTATCATAGGGGTCATAGATGTGTTCATTCATACCACCGATCTTAATCAGATGGTGATAGAAATCCCTTTTGTATCCTATCCCCGTTCCAACTGCCACAGCTTTAACCACTGAGCCACCTGGGCGGTCATTAGTAAGTTGGTGAAAAATTTTAATAGTTTAACGAAAAAAACTGCAAATAATATTATATTAAACTGATAGGTTAGGTTAGGTTAGTGGCTGCTAACGCACACAGACCGTTGCCGGTCCTATTAAACTGATAACTTTCTTACAAATTTTTTATATATTTAAATTAGTATGTAATATATTTTAAGTATGTACATATATTCAAAAATCACTTTAAAAACCACTAACTTTACTATGAAAAATTATGCCCATTTCATTTATAGTATTATTCTGTTATTTGTTAATATGTGACAGTAGGTTAAATAAATTACACAATATTCATTCTAACAGAGATATAATCTTCCAGTAGGTACAGAATAAGATAATGTTAGCTTACAATCACCTTATTATATACTTAATTTTGATTATAAATAATTTAAATTCAAGATGACAATTACATTTCCTCCTTATCGCTTCGATAGTATATATCTGTCACTAACATCAATATATTCAATTTTTGACTTGGATTTTTAATAACCAATTTTTTGTTGCAGTTCAACTATCTGGCAATTAAATTTTATTACTAATATGTCAACTAAATATCACTTTAAACGAATTAAAATTTAGACGTGACGTATGATAAATTGGACTGATTCACGAAACATTTCCCAGTATGATTCTCTACAAAACAAATTGACGTTGACAGATATTGTATGTAGTCAGAGCATAAAATAATAACCGAGGTCAAATAACCTTTACAATATATTATGTATATACGGTATCTACATTTTGCGTGCTATCAAGTTAAGATCATTTCTGTAACTATAAATAGCGGAGATTTAAACTACTTACTTGTCAATTCGTTTGATTGACTTATCTTTTTAAAAAAACTGAACGGTTTAAATGTGAAAGTGGGTGTCTATTGCATTGTTCGTTTTCCATCAACCTTCAGAAATTTGTATGGGTACCATACAAATTTATACACATGATTGTCCCATAATAAAAGATCGAAAAATACTATATTTTATTAATGATAGTCTCTAAAACTCATATCGCGTGATTCCATGTAAATGGATGATCTACTAAACATTGGAGTTACTGGAAGACGGAAAATCAAAACTAATTCTTACCTATCTCAAGAAAATAATGAAAATAGACATATATATTTTCACGCAAATGTAAACAAATTAACGCTCTAAATTAACGATTTATTTATAAAATTAAACGCAAATTACCAAGTTTTGTGAAAATAACAATCAAAACAACGAAATATTGTTAAGACAAAAAAAAAATAACAAAACATGAAAAAATACAAACGTCATTGCACAAAGAATCACACAAAGGAAATTTTTTATCTTCAAAAGTAATAATTATTAAATTATTAGCTAGTTAGTAATTTTTAAAATTTTTGAAACTTACAAATATTACTAAATTGATATAAAATAAAATAATTAACTTATTACAGTTCTTTTCTTATCGAATTAAGATATTTTATATTGAAATTACGAAAATCAACACTTTTATATAAAAATTGACACAAAATAAAATGGCGAACAATAAATGTCTATAATTCATGCGTCATAGAAGCAATATATTTCGAGAGAAATCGATTTTCGATTGTAGTGACATCTAGCTGTGAAGGGATAATATATAAAATATTGCTACCGTTTGTTACGTTTTCTCCCAGTAGGGATTCAAACCATTCCACGGTTCGATCACTGGAGTGTGAATAATTAAAACCACTTGTTGTTTTTCACTATAACTTTTATTAACAATCACCACAATTGACTATTACAGTACTTTTATTTCACTGTAACTTTAATTGTTTCAATTTTTCACGTTTTTTCACTTTTTCCCGATTTTAATTTATCGCTGTCCCAATTCAGACTGAAAGTCTACGCTTTCTATTCGCGTATTTATACTCATTGAGCATCTTTACACTTAGGTAACTTTTCTATCCGTAACTTTTTTTTTACACCCTTCAAGTCCACACACATTTTATTTGTATCCGGTAACTTCCCAGCCAGATTGCAATTTTGGTGATAAGCCTCTCTTCCGTTATAAGTTGTGAAGCCAGACTAACTGCCCTTCTTCAAATCTTCTATTATTTGCACGGATGTCATATCGTGCCTTCATCCTATTGCAATTTTTGTGATAAACCTCTCTTCCGTTGTAAGTTGTCAAGCCAGACTAACTGCCCTTCTTCAAATCTTCTATTATTTACACGGATGTCATATCGTGCCTTCATCCTATCACTTGAAATTTGTATCCTTTCTCTGACAAATTTGTGTATCTCGTCGATATCTTCTTTCAATTTATCGACATACGCTTGTCCACACAAAGCTGTTGTTGGAAATGCCCCAAACTTCAAGTCCCCAGGTCATCTTAAATTATGTCCAATAACCATGGTAGCTGGGTAGCACATTTCCTGGAATACCACTGAATCAAAATTGCGGTCCTAATCCGAATGCAGTTCCATAGGTAATCCATATCGACTAATCCAATTATTTACCACGGACAGAGCATCTGCACTTCATTCCCGTTGTTGAATGGTATAATCGAAGCAACCCAATTTCTCGTTTAATGCCTGAGATCGTGCAGGACTCGCCTTATCTTCTGATCTACTATGTTCATCATTGAACCTACGGTACATAGTCGACGGTGTTCGTGCTCGCTTACGTCTAATTTTCCAGCATTCTAGCAAAATTTGATTCTATGGTTGCCATCCCGGAACCTCGTAGATGTTTCATTTACTGGTCGATTCTCATTATTTCTCGAGCTATAGTTCTCTGGTTCTTATTCGACTCGTCGCATTTTAACTGCTGGTTTGATTATGTTATATGCAGTTTCATTTGTTAAGGCACAAGAGATGGTCTCCGCAAATGTTGCTTTCGATGCAAACACTACCGCTTGTTTCGACATCACGAATACCACCAGTAAACGCATCAATTTTTATTCTTTCTGTTTATTCGGGAGCCATATTTAAGTGTGTAAGATGCACCAATCGTTCTATGACTGCTGTAAACTCCTGTAGTGTTTCTTCGATTCGCTGAGAACAACATTTGAGCTCCATCCTATATAGTTATCACTTGTGATCATCACCATATTTTCGTTCCAAGGCTAGTATGATTCTATCATAGTACCCGCGTTCGGATTCTGGAACCATCTACAACATATCTGCTGCATCGCCTTTAACGACACTATCAGAGCTGCTACCTGGTCTTCCTTACACCAATTATTTCTTAATACAGCCGTTTCAAATTGTAAATTGAAAATGTTGAACGACGTTGTTCCGTCGAATGTCGGAGGCTTTAATTTAATTCCGCTGACTGGTTTCAGGTTTTGAGTAGCACCGAGATTATTTTTAATGCCGATGATTGGTTTTTCAAGTTTCTAAATCCATTCATCAGCCGCTTCAAATCGTTGCTCCATTTGTATCCACTTTGGCATTAAACGACCTTTCGCGGAACTTTTCACTCACTTCGGATATAAAATGCCGTTGAATATTATTTTGTTCTTCAAACCGTTGTAGCACAGTTTCTTGTTCGGTTATCAAATTTTCTTGTCCGATTTAATAATTTTCTTGGCTGGTCAGCATTTCAGTTTTCAAATTTTCTTGGCCGGTTTTCAAATTTTGTTCTAAACCACTCATTTATTGCATCGTTGACATTAACTGCCCCATGTAACAATATTTGTAGGTGCTAGGGTAGATTTATACTCCATTGCTGGGGCAATGGTATTTGTTGCGCCTTTCATTGGATCCTCCACATTATAGGTACTTAAATTCGTACTGGTCTGGATCAATGTTCTGTTCCAGCAAACCTTGTTGTAGTCTTGTAATTCTGCTTTGCTACCCGCTGAAGGAAAACCTCGTACACTCAGCTCGTTCTTCAGCTCCAACGCACTTTCAGCTCAAGTAGCTTCATGTCTCCTTATTCACAATTCCACCACTGTCACCAATTGTTACGTTTTCCCCTAGTAGGGATTTAAACCAATCCTTGGTTCGATCACTGGATTGTGAATTAGAAAAACCACTTGTTTGTTTTTCACTATAACTTTTATTAACATTTACAATTCACTATTACAATACTTTTATTTCACTGTTACTTTAACTGTTTCAATTTTTAACTTTGTATCAATTTTTTACGATTTTAATTTATCGCTGTCCCAATTCAAACTGAAACTCTACGATTTTTGCTCGCGTATTTATACTCATTTTGCCCGATCACGGCCATAGTAGAAGTTTCCATTTGTTTATTATTTCGCATATATACTGCGATTCATGCTGATTTTCAAATTACGAACATTTATTCTATTCAATCAGAGATGTCACCCGTGTCTGTAACAGCACCCTCCTCCCAAACCTGTTCGTCCCGAACAGGATTCAATTCCCTTCCACTATAGAGAGCCACCCTTTCCAAATGTACAACCTTTGGTTTTCTTCGGATGCCCTTTTGAATTCGGTAGATTACATTATTGATTTTCGTAATCACCTTGTATGGTCGTTCCCAGTCAGGTTGCAGTTTTGGTGATAAACCTCTCCGTTGTAAATTGTGAAGCCAGACTAACCGTCCTTCTTCAAATCCTCTATTATTTGCGCAGATGTCATATCGTGCCTTCATCCTATCACTTGAAATGTGTACTCTTTCCCTGACAAATTTGTGTATCTCGTCGATATCTTCTTTCAATTTATCGACATACGCTTGTCCACACAAAGCTGTTGTTGGAAATGCCCCAATGCCCGTTGTATCATGTGTTGCTGACCGATATGCCATTAGGAACAGTGGTATATTTTTGTCCCAATTACGCTGGTTTCTATCTACGGTTTTCTTTAGAAATTCTTCCAACGTAGCATTAAATCGTTCAACCATGCCGTCTGACCGAGGATGGAAAGGTGTTTTCTTGTTTTATTGATCCCCAATAATTGACACATTTCCTGGAATACCACTGACTCAAAATTGCGGCATTGATCTGAATGCAGTTCCATAGGTACCCCGTATCGACTAATCCATTTATTTACCACAGCGTTAGCGATTGTTGTTGTTTCTTGCTTCGGTATTGGATAGACTTCAGGCCATTTACTGAAATAATCCATCACCACTAAAACATACTAGTTTCCGCTTTCGCTGGTAGGAAATGGACTTGCAATATCCATAGCGATCCGCTCAAATGGTGCTCCGCTATTATACTGTTGCATTTTCCATGGCTTCGTTTTGCAGGACCCTTAACTGCCATGCACTGATCACATTTTTGACACCATTCTGCGACCAATTGTCTGCATCCTGCCCAGTAAAATCTTACGCGGACTTTTGCCAAAGTCTTATTGATGTTGAGATGGCCACCACTCGTTCCTCCGTGATATTCCCTCAAAATTTCTGGAATTCGGATCCTTGGTACCACCACTAATGATTGTTTATTTCTACCATCGGAACTTTCTCAAACTCGTTTTAAACAACCATCTTCGATTAACAGACTATTCCATTGAGCCCAATATGCCTTAACTATAGGATTCTTATCAGCAATCTCCTTCCATAATGGTCTGTGCTGATCTTCCACGAATTTTAATATGATCGATAGATCAGGATCTTCTGATTGCTCCTTTCTGATTTCCTCGTTGGTCCACTCATCGGATGGTAACTGAACAAATTTGATGTAAATTTGCACAAATTAGAGCTGGTTCAATGGATTTAGTTATAACAATTTTACAATTTTTTATATATATTAATAAATTTGGTTTTAATAACTTTTAATTGCTTTTATAAATTTTATGTTCGCTATGTTCGTTAATAATAATTTTTATGTTCGCTATGTTCGCTTTTAAAGATCGCTTTTAATAATAAATAAATTTCTTTTACAATTTTTGAAGAAACCCAAATGTTTCTTGAATGACATCTATATTAATATAATTATACTAACTAGTAAATATTTTAAATCAGATTCAATATTTAGTAGTGACACCTAATGGAGAATAGAATGCTTAATATTAACTGATCTCCTATTGTGTTACATCAATGAGTACTAACTATTTTATCGACAGTCAACAAACAGTCAAAATAATAAAATAATTGATGGAATTGACAATTGACAATGACTAAGAATAAATATATTTGTTTATATTTATTCTTAAGTTATGTTTAATATTGTCAACCACATACATACAAGACAAGTTTATAAATATGTTATTATTATTTTATGACAAATTTCATTGTTGTTTTCATCTTTTAATTTAGATAATTTGATACTTTCATCATTCTCCCGGCCTTAAGAGGTTTACCTCTTAACAATTGGTTGGCAATAATATAATTTTATTGAGTGGACGTTTGAAGGTGCTAGTTCCAGTTTTTATTGTTACAACTCGAACGTGACCATCCTTACCTGGATGAACAGTTATGACACGACCCAGTGCCAATTTACATGGAGGTAAATATTGTTCTTTGATAAGAACGATATTATCAATCTTTAAATTGGATTTTTTGTCTTGCTATTTGTATATCTGTTGCAGATTATAAAGATACTCATGGCTGAACCTGTTTCCAAAAGTTGAATGTACGATGTTGAATCGTAGATCACATCTTAGAGAATTTGATCGGTGCTTGTTCGTCATTGGGCTCTGTTAAACTCATTATTGGTGTACCAATTAAGAAATGAGCTGGAGTTAAGGCTTCGTATGAGTGACTCATCGTTCGTTGAAGACATTGTCAATGATCTAGAATTCAGAATAGCTTCTATGTTACAAAGTTTTTAATTCTTCATATGTAAAATTAATATTTCCAGTTGCTTTTGCTAAATGGGTCTTCACTGATTTGACTGCTGCTTCCCAAATACCAGCAAAATGTGGTGCTAGTGGAGGTGTATAATGCCCGTGTATGTTGTTCTCAGCAAGATAATTACCAATATCACTTAAAAATTGATGACACAACCCTTTGCACTTCGCTTATGTAGGACTACGCTGCTGAGAACATATGTTTGAGTTTGCGGTCAGTACCAACAAAATTTGTCCCATTGTCGCTGTAAATATTCAACGGAAGGCCTCTTCTGGCAATAAATCGTCTTAGTGCCGCTATGAACCCATCTGTGCTGCAATCTGTACAGACTTCGATATGAATGCCTTTGTCGCAAGTCAAATAAATATTGATATGTAGCCCTTTGATATCTTAGCACCTCGTCCTCTTTTGTTTGCCAGTGAGATAGCCCACGCTAGTATTCTCGAATGGCCTCGCTGGAGTAAGGCGAACTCTTGGTAACTGCCTCATTATCTGATTTGGCGATTGGCCTCTATACCGTGCGCATGTCACACAATTTTTGACCACTTGGTTTACTTTGCTTCTTCCATTGATAATCCAATATTTCTGTCTTAAAATATGGAAAGTAAGGGATGGGCGGGAGGTTACCAATATTTTGAAAAGGAAGGAGGATTTCTGCAAAATAATTGGATGCTTAACTTGGAATGAACAGTTAGCTTTCCCAAGTCTGCCGCCTATTTTTCGTACCCCTTTTTTTATCTTAAAATGGATTCAATGATTACTGTACTGTAATGTTGCTGTACTTAGGTAATCTTAAATTTTTCTTTAATTGCTCAATGTCTTTCCCAAAATCTTCACTTTGAACTTCTTTAGTAATTATTTCTTCAGCTGTTGGCAATTCCTTCGCTGTTAAGTATGGATTCCAATTGATCGTTTCTTTATTTTTGGAGACCTTTGACTTGAGTTTCTCTGTATACCGAATCACGTAAGCCACCACTCTGATCAACTTAGAAAATGATGAGTAGCTCTTTAACAATCTACTAAAGAAAGTTTCTTGCAATAATGAAACAATATTTTTCTTTCGCATTTCGGATTCTATTATTTGGTTATCTCCATTCTGTAAATGAGATTGAGTTGGCCACAAAGATTTGTTTTGCGATAGCCAATCAGGCCCTTGCCACCAAAGCTTGAAATCAGATAATTGAGATGGCAATATTCCTCGTGTTGCAACATCAGCAGGATTCTCACTTGACTTAACATGCGACCAGTTTTCACGGCAATTACTATTTAATATTTGTGAAGTTCTGTTTCCAACGAAAGATGTCCATCTACTTGGATGATCGCTTAGCCATGATAAAACAATAGTTGAGTCAGTCCATACAAATAAGCTGTGTGTCATCTGATGTATGGATTTAGACACTGCCATCAATGAATTTGTGCCAAGAACCGTAGCGCATAATTCTAACCTTGGTATTGACCTTTGTTTGATTGGTGCCACCTTAGTTTTCGCGGTTACCAGTCTTACATGAGTTACATAATCGCTTGAAGTGGTTCGGCAAAAGACGTCTGCAGCGTAGTTCATTTCTGATTTTTCAATAATTATTTTTAATGTTTACAGGAAGTTGATCATCTTACCCTAATTTATGTAACCACAATTGTTGAAACATTATTTTTACTTTCTTTTTTTTTAGGCTTTTCAGTCTTTATTTTTCAGTGAAACTACTTTTGTTATATTAATCGTTTCTTTTATTATTAATCTATGCCCGACGTTTCGATGAATATATCATCTTTTTCTAGGCTACAAAGAAGTACATAACATTATTTTTATATGTAATAAAATTCACCAAGCATAACACTAAATTTTTTTTTAATATTTACATTTAATCAATTAATAAAATATCGTCACAGAACAATCAAACTCATTAATAAATAATTCAAAATTAAAAAAATATGTACAAGAATAAAAGTTTAAAACTAATAAAGTACATCGCTGACAGTAACAGACTAACTCAACAACATTAATGCATATAGCTATACTAATTTTAGCATTGTCGTCTACGTTTATATGGATGTGTATTAGTGTCAGTGTAGTGGTGTAGATCATTATATGTTTGTTTTAGCTTTGAATTTGGTTTATTATCATCAAGTATTGCACAAAAAATGGGAGAAATCTCATCTGTGTCACGTCTCTGATTATATGTAATGCTTCAATCGTTAATCGTTTTTTGTAATGTCTTTGTGTATCAAGAATCTTGATATTATCAACATCTGGATAGTGACCTACTTGTTGAAAATGCTCAACGATGGCAGTTTTCTGAATGGACTCTATGAAAGGTCTTTTTATATCATATTTATGATTCTGAATTCTCTTTTTGAGAAACTGTCTTGTCTGTCCAACATAAGTCAGGTCACATTTACTATTTGCTTCACCATTACCCAAGCATGGAATTTGATATATAACATTAATTTTTTCATTAAATGGTATCTGGTCTTTTAATACGGTAAAAATATTGTGAAGGTTCACATTACTTTTGTGCGCTATAATAACATTATTAGTATAATCACTTTTTATTTATTTTTTTTTCTGACAGACCTTCTATGTATGTCAAACTTTTATATATTTTGCCTTGTGTCTGTTGTGTTTGACTACCAGTTGTTGTTACTATTTGTTCTAATTTCTGTAAACAAGAGGACACTGAACGTTTAATAACCTGATCAGGGTAGTTGTTCATTCTCAAAATCCTATAAATATTTGTTATGTTCTTTCTGTGGTAACATTTTGAACTCAAACTTAGAACGCGGTATGCAAGGTTATATGCTGTATTGTGTTTATGTTTAATTGAATGGTTTGAGTAATAATTTAGCAAACGACACGATGAATTTGCCTTTTGATACCAATCTGAAGTCAACACTCCATCGATTTCACGCAGTACCAAAACGTCCAAGTACGCCAACTTATTATCACATTCATTCTCTAAAGTAAACTTTAATTTATTGTGGAAGGTGTAACTCTAATGTTGTTAAGATCATATTTTCTGGTATGATAGCAAAAATGCCATCGACGTATTTAACTAACATTTTTGGTTTGAAAGGTAAATTATTTATTGTGGTATTCAGCAAACTTTGAGTTACTATATCAGCGATGATACTCGATAAAGGATTACCCATTGGCATTCCATATACTTGTTTGCAGGCAATTGAGCGATAAACAAAATAATTTGCATCGACTAAGCAAAATTTTAACATTTTCAAAAAGGTTCCTTTTTGGAATATTCGTATGTTGACTTAACAACTCCCATTTGTCAGTAATAATATTCATTGCAAGATATACAGGAATATTGGTAAACAAAGATACAATGTCAAAGCTAACCATTCTGTCGTCACTATCAAGGGTTACTGTGGATATTAAAGACTTTAAAGCATATGAGTTCGTTATGTTAAAATTATCATTTACTAATAGGATTTTAATAATGTTGGCCAAGTACTTTGATAACCGGGATGAAGGTGTATTTATTGACGAAACAACAGGCCTCATGGGTATGTTTTCTTTATGTGTTTTTGGTAATGCGTATATCTTTGGTGCAGTCGTATTATAATTTGTTAATACATTTTTAACAGAAATATCAATAATTTTTGTTTTAAATAAATCCAGAATATATTTATTATTTATACGTTGTAACTTAGTTGTGGGATCACCTTGGGTAATAGTTTCATAAGTATTGGTATCACTAAGCAACTCTCTAATCTTTTGTCACAATCGTTTACATACATTAGAACAGTACTTTTCATTTTATCAGACTGTACAACAACTATATTATTATTTTGTTTACAAAAATTATACGTTTTTTGTATATATGTGTAATTATGTTTTGTAAGGCACTAGCGTGTGTATGTTTGAACTGTTTCTGTGTATTGGTAATCGCATTAGCAATACGAGCCCTCACAATATCACGACAAGTCATGTTAGTTATTGATTTTACAATTTCTTCTGTGTCAGCAATGATTTCAAATAGTGGAAATTTATTATAATTAGCAATTGCAAAGTTTTTCTAAGGCCTAGTAACCACTGTATATCGTCAGGGACATGGACATTAGTTAAGTTAAGGAAAGCTTTAGAATTGTTATTCAATTTTAAAGATTCGAAATATTTGTTGTATAAAGTATCAAATTTATTTGTTTGTACAAGTGTTAGTTCAGAATGCATTTTAGTGTAAAATTGTTTTTGTTGTTCTAAAAATGGATGAGTTATATGTTGTGGTAAACAATTAATAATTTCTTCCTGTAAGTTGTATAAAACTTTTTGTGTGTGGCCGTGTTATAAAACAAATTTCTTCAATTAATAGGTTTAGAATGTTGTTGTGGTATATATGCGTAATTTTGTTAAATTTTATTGGGTACTTACTGTTACTGCATTTTTGGTAGAATTAATAATAAAATTAGGTATTAGTGAATTTTTTCTACATTTTAATAAAAAGCTCTTTGATGTTTCAGCTCTTGCTGTTTTCCGAATGGTTTTTGCGTATGTTTTTAGTAATGTTGTTTTTCGAGTCCCATAACGTTTAAGTATTCCTTTGTAAAACTAAATGTAAAGCTTTTCCGCCATGTCATGTTTCTGGTCTGATTTTTATAGGGTACACCAATAAACATTCCATCCTTGTATTATTTTATAATTAAAATTGTTTATGTTAACAATTATTATGTTTTATTCTTATAATTTCTAGAATATCAATGTATTTCAAAGAAGTAACGGTTATTTTAATTCGAAATTAAAAGAAAATTATGCAGTTAGATAAAAATAAAATGTGCTGTTCGTATGGAACACCCTTTTTTTCTTTTAGATAAACATAAAATTTTTATTTTATTTTTTAGTTTCGTTTTTAGTAGGTAACACAAAAAGCGCAAAATCATTTTTTTATTATATAATTAAAATTATTGTTTATTGTAGTTATTAAAGTTTATTTATGTGCAAAAACATTATTTCTTATGTCTAAATATAATTCAATACAGCTACGGAGATTTTGCTGCAAAATAAAAGTAAACGCGTGCGGTTAAATTAAAAAAAACAGTAAAAACAGAAATCAAATATATAATTGTAAAAACAGAAATCAAATATATAATTTTTTATTGATAAAAATTATTTCGAAAAATGTGATTTTTACATTGATTCTTATGGGAAAATGTAAAATGTACCTCCTCTAAAAAAAGCTCAACAAAAAATACGTCATATTATTACGGCTCTAATAAAGATGGCTCTAATATATCCCACAAAAAAATTCTAAACCTGTTAATTGGCGATATTTGTTTTATAACACGCCACACACAAAAAGTTTTATACAACTTACAGGAAGAAATTATTAATTGTTTACCACAACATATAACTCATCCTTTTTTAGAACAACAAAAACAATTTTACACTAAAATGCATTCTGAACTAACACTTGTACAAACAAATAAATTTGATACTTTATACAACAAATATTTCGAATCTTTAAAATTGAATAACAATTCTAAAGCTTTCCTTAACTTAACTAATGTCCATGTCCCTGACGATATACAGTGGTTACTAGGCCTTAGAAAAACTTTGCAATTGCTAATTATAATAAATTTCCACTATTTGAAATCATTGCTGACACAGAAGAAATTGTAAAATCAATAACTAACATGACTTGTCGTGATATTGTGAGGGCTCGTATTGCTAATGCGATTACCAATACACAGAAACAGTTCAAACATACACACGCTAGTGCCTTACAAAACATAATTACACATATATACAAAAAACGTATAATTTTTGTAAACAAAATAATAATATAGTTGTTGTACAGTCTGATAAAATGAAAAGTACTGTTCTAATGTATGTAAACGATTATGACAAAAGATTAGAGAGTTGCTTAGTGATACCAATACTTATGAAATTATTACCCAAGGTGATCCCACAACTAAGTTACAACGTATAAATAATAAATATATTCTGGATTTATTTAAAACAAAAATTATTGATATTTCTGTTAAAAATGTATTAACAAATTATAATACGACTGCACCAAAGATATACGCATTACCAAAAACACATAAAGAAAACATACCCATGAGGCCTGTTGTTTCGTCAATAAATACACCTTCATCCCGGTTATCAAAGTACTTGGCCAACATTATTAAAATCCTATTAGTAAATGATAATTTTAACATAACGAACTCATATGCTTTAAAGTCTTTAATATCCACAGTAACCCTTGATAGTGACGACAGAATGGTTAGCTTTGACATTGTATCTTTGTTTACCAATATTCCTGTATATCTTGCAATGAATATTATTACTGACAAATGGGAGTTGTTAAGTCAACATACGAATATTCCAAAAAGGAACCTTTTTGAAAATGTTAAAATTTTGCTTAGTCGATGCAAATTATTTTGTTTATCGCTCAATTGCCTGCAAACAAGTATATGGAATGCCAATGGGTAATCCTTTATCGAGTATCATCGCTGATATAGTAACTCAAAGTTTGCTGAATACCACAATAAATAATTTACCTTTCAAACCAAAAATGTTAGTTAAATGCGTCGATGACATTTTTGCTATCATACCAGAAAATATGATCTTAACAACATTAGAGTTACACCTTCCACAATAAATTAAAGTTTACTTTAGAGAATGAATGTGATAATAAGTTGGCGTACTTGGACGTTTTGGTACTGCGTGAAATCGATGGAGTGTTGACTTCAGATTGGTATCAAAAGGCAAATTCATCGTGTCGTTTGCTAAATTATTACTCAAACCATTCAATTAAACATAAACACAATACAGCATATAACCTTGCATACCGCGTTCTAAGTTTGAGTTCAAAATGTTACCACAGAAAGAACATAACAAATATTTATAGGATTTTGAGAATGAACAACTACCCTGATCAGGTTATTAAACGTTCAGTGTCCTCAAGTTTACAGAAATTAGAACAAATAGTAACAACAACTGGTAGTCAAACACAACAGACACAAGGCAAAATATATAAAAGTTTGACATACATAGAAGGTCTGTCAGAAAAAATAAGTAAAATAACAAGTGATTATACTGATACTGTTATTATAGCGCACAAAAGTAATGTGAACCTTCACAATATTTTTACCGTATTAAAAGACCAGATACCATTTAATGAAAAAATTAATGTTATATATCAAATTCCATGCTTGGGTAATGGTGAAGCAAATAGTAAATGTGACCTGACTTATGTTGGACAGACAAGACAGTTTCTCAAAAAGAGAATCCAGAATCATAAATATGATATAAAAAGATCTTTCACAGAGTCCATTAAGAAAACTGCCATCGTTGAGCATTTTCAACAAGTAGGTAACTATCCAGATGTTGATAATATCAAGATTCTTGATACACAAAGACATTACAAAAAACGATTAACGATTGAAGCATTACATATATACACACATAATACATATAATCAGAGACGTGACACAGATGAGATTTCTCCCATTTTTTGTGCAATAATTGATGATAATTAACCAAATTCAAAGCTAAAACGAACATCTAATGATCTACACTACTACACTGACACTAATACACATCCATATAAACGTAGACGACTATGCTAAAATTAGTATATATGCATTAATGTTGTTGAGTTAGTCTGTTACTTAGTCTGTTAGCTAGTCTTCTTACTGCTTGTCAACGATGGACTTTATTAGTTTTAAACTTTTATTCATGTACATATTTTTTTAATTTTTAATTATTTATTAATGAGTTTGATTGTTCTGTGACGATATTTTATTAATTGATTAAATGTAAATATTAAAAAAAAATTTAGTGTTATGCTTGGTGAATTTTATTACATATAAAAATAATGTTATGTACTTCTTTGTAGCCTTGAAAAAGATGATATATTCATCGAAACGTCGGGCATAGATTAATAATAAAAGAAACGATTAATGTAACAAAAGTAGTTTCACTGAAAAATAAAGACTGAAAAACCTAAAAAAAAAAAAAAAAAAGAAACTTAACAGTCATTATATTGATTAAAATATTATTTTCACTGCTATTGTTGCTGGTGATAGCCAATAATAATCTATGGCTTAGAGGCCGTAAACGGCCCTTACCGCGTCTAAAATGAGACCTTACGAACCAGTTTTAACGATTGGTGCATATTGTAGGTGGTCAGCTCAACGAATATTTTTACACACAAACGCGTTTTTATGTCATCCATGTTAATTTTTTTGTCAACGGCGGGAATCGAACTCGAGACCGCAGCGTGATGAGACACTCTTTTAACCATTAAACTACAACCGGCTACAACTGGAGATAGCCAACCTAACGGGTCAACAATTTTGGCTGTGTCAGATAACATGTTTCGTTTTGTCGTTGAAAGGAGAGCACTGTCTTGCACCTTAAACGAAAAGTGATCTTCTTGTGGTAACCATTGTAATCCGAGAATTTTAATCGCATCACTTTCATCGCATATATTTACACTCGGATTATTCTCACTAATCAAGGTAGTATTGGAACACCATTTTCTTAGTTCGAATTTCGCTGATTTTAAAATTGCACTAATTTCACCTTTTAGTTTTAGAAGCTGGTCAACAGAATCACTGCCAGTCAACAAGTCGTCAACATAAAAATCCTTATCAATTTTGTTGGCAGCTTCATTGTACCGATTAATGTTGTCCAAAGACAATATGATGTAAGCATCTAGTTGCCAGGAAGGGTGCCGATGCAGTACCATAGGTAACGGCAATTAATTAATATTGTTCAATTGTTAGACTGGAATTTTCTCGCCATAGAATCCTTTGATTGTTTGTATCTTCATCAGTCACCAAAATCTGACGATACATTTTTTCAATATCCGCAGTCATTATATACTTAAGTGTCCGGAACCTCAATATAATATCCCAAAGTGATGATTGCACTGTTGGCCCAATCATCATGTTCTCGTTAAGCGAAATTCCTGTTGAAGTTCTGCAAGACCCATCAAAGATTACTCGAACCTTTGTAGTAGTGCTGCTTGTTTTCACAACAGCATGATGAGGCAGGTAAAAAGCTGCTTATCGACATTTCATTCGGAGTTAATTTCTGCATATGATTTAGATGAAGATAATCCGCCATAAAGTTTTTATAGTCAACACTTATAGATCGCCTTTCAATTTAAGTTTTCTCTCTAAATTGTAGAATCGTTTAGTTGCAATATTTAATGAACTTCCTAATTTCGATTTGGTGTCCTTAAAGGGTAATTTCACAACAAATCGTCCATCAGCATTACCTCGAAGGTGTTTTGAGAAATGTGCCTCGGCTTCAATTTCCTCTGAACTCAAATTTCTTGTTGTTGGCAACTCTTCAATTTCCCAAAACTTGCGAAGAACATCGTCTAATCTAGACTCGGTAGTTACTGTAACATGGTTTACAGAAAAAGAACGTGAACAATTCGTTCTTCCAGAGACTATATATCAAAATTCAATATTTTGCGCAATCACAGAAGCATTTTGACTCATTTGTTTTCCATCCCTTAGTACAGTGAAAAATATATCTGCTCCCAGCAGTATATCAATTTTACTCGTCTTATCAAACTCAGGATCGGCCAGCTGTAATTTTTGTAAAAACTCAAGTTCACTGGTTTTAATAGGAGTTGATGGCAGTACTAATGGCAACTTGTCTAGAACGAACAATTTTGTTTGAATGACTTTATCGTTAAACCGGGATAAGATCTCAACATTCGCAAAACCCTTTGTTATAATGCCTGATGATGCTAATCTTGATACTGAGACTTGTGCTGTCCATTTTTTCAAATTTAGTTTGTGAAAAAACACTTCGTCGATAAAAGAGGCTTGTGATCCACTATCTAACAGTACTCTATAGCTAAGCGCATTTGCCCTAGGCCATCCTTTATTTTTACAATTGCTGTAGGTAAAATACTTTGACCAACTGTTTTCGCAAGGCAATTTAAATTGATTTGAGTGTTCATTGCGTTATTTTGCCTAGATTCATCAGTATTGGTTTCGATAGCCTGGTTTATTCTTTGGGTTGAAGCTCTGACGTCCTCAGTATGTAGGAGCGAATTATGTTTGCGATTGCATTTGGTGCATTTAAATTTTGATTTGCAACTCTGGGAATGATGATTACCCCACATACAATTGAAACATAATTTCTTCTCAGCAATCAGCCCATGGCGAGAATTAATGTCTAACGCCAGAAACTTATCGCATTTATGTAAAAGATGAGATTCATTGCATAATGGACACTCATCTGTTACCGATACGTTGGTTGAGGTAATTGAGAAATTGTTCCTTACCACCTTTCTTTGCGTTGGTTCTGCTCGCTCGAACGCGTGGCTATGGCCATTTAAGAAATTGATGAAGTCTTCAATTGTTGGAAATTCCTTGTCACTGTTTATCAATGCCCAAGACCTTTTCGTTTCACTATCGCATTTTTCTAATAATAAATAGATAATAAATAGCCAACCATCGCGTGTTTTCGCCTTGTCACCTAATGCTGCTAATCCTCATCACTTATAACGGCCATGTGTCTTATTTCCTTTGAAATACCATGAATGCGAGGTTGCGTTAAAAATTGACGAATTAAATTCGTCATAATATGATCCTTGTTATCGTAACGATTTGTAGCATAGTGTAAGTGATGCTGAGAGCTGTAATCGTGACAGCTAATGATGAATGGCGCGAGTTAAACTTTGAATTCCACAGAGTGGCATTGATTGACAGCTAGGGCGATGAATCAACCAGCCGATGAAGACGTTTGTCTTATGAAATATGTATGGCATCTTTGTTTATAATTTGTAATATTTTGTTCGCTAGGCCGGTTTCGATGTGATGACGTCATTGACTCGTTTTGTGATCGAAAAGAACAAATCCATCTCATCAGGCATATGCGACCGGACTTGATGGCTTCGGTAATTGTGACATGCTTCACAATATTCGCTGCTTCACCACATAAAAGACCCTTTAAATATTTGAACTTGTGCACCTTTGACAACGCTTTACTATTATGAATCGTGGCTTTATATAAGTCTTTAAACGAAGGGCATTCCTCATTTCCAGAAAATGGAGCTATTGTAATTTTTGGTAGTTTAACTTCATCTCTGTTGGTGGTTAATGCAAAACTTCTATCTTGAAGTGTATCGAAATACTCACACTGTTGTTGCACAAATGTTTGCATAGTTGAATTGAATTGTTGGTGCAATTCATGAAACATGTTATTTCGCCGATTTGATTCAACGCGAAGTTTTGTCTTTAGATCGCAATATCTTGTTTCGAAATCGCCTATTACAGAAACTTGTTGCGGATACACTGAATGACGTTTCACCGACGTTGAATTCGTTGTATGTCTTCTCCAACATCTCTAAACGAATGCATATTTCCTCTGAACTCGTTTCACGTGTTAAATTCGAGTAATATAGCTCTAATCGCGTAAGGGATCCTTTAATATTACCACGTTTCCGTTCAATAGCCTTTTGTTCTTCAGCCATTGCAAGTCAAAAGGTTTTATCACAATTTCAATTGTTAAATTTATTTTAATTTAGGTATAGAAAATTCGAATGAATTCTCAAAAAAAAAGTGTTGGCGCACAAAATGAACTTTATTCACAAATCCAGAATTTCTTCACTAAAAAAATTAAAATAACTCACAATTTTCCTTTTTGGCTACAATTCAGGTTGACGTCCAAACAAATTGCTTTGTAAATGTAACTGCTTCAAATCCAATGTACAATATATTAATAAATTTGGTTCTAATAACTTTTATTGCTTTTATAAATTTTATGTTCGCTATGTTCGTTTATAATAATTTTTATGTTCGCTATGTTCGCTTTTAACGATCGATTTTAATAATAAATAAATTTCTTTTACAATGATTGAAGAAACCCAAATGTTTACTAGGTTTCTTGAATGACATCTATATTAATATAATTATACTAACTAGTAAATATTTTAAATCAGATTCAATATTTAGTAGTGACACCTAATGGAGAATAGAATGCTTAATATTAACTGATCTACTATTGTATTACATCAATGAGTACTAACTATTTTATCGACAGTCAACACAGTCAAAATAATAAAATAATTGATGGAATTAACAATTGACAATGACTAAGAATAAATATATTTGTTTATATTTATTCTTAAGTTATGTTTAATATTGTCAACCACATACATACAAGATAAGTTTATAAATATGTTATTATTATTTTATGACAAATTTCATGTTGTTTTCATCTTTTAATTTAGATAATTTGATACTTTCATCAGTAACACTTGCATAAGTCTTATGTCAACGACATGTTCCTTACTCTCCACTCGACCACAATGTTTGCAATCGACGAGACATGGCCGTCTTGAATGTGAGAGCATCTGCAGTACCGTGAGCACTTCCTTTCCGATGTTGAATCGTATAATCGAAGCAACCCAATCTCTCGATCCACTGGGCTATCTGTCTTTCCTGATTCTTAAACTGTAACAGCCATGTAAGAGCACCATGATCTGTCCTTATGAGAAATGACTGGCCATAAAGATACTTCCGGAAATGCTCTATACATTGTACTATGGCTTGTTACACAATAATTTCGCTCCGGCTTTGACAAAACTTTCGAAAAATAGGCTATAACCCGTTCTTGCCCATCTATTTCTTGAGACAAAACCCCTCCAATACCATTATTACTTGCATCAGTATCCAAGATGAATCTTTGATTTGGTACTGGGTATGCAAGTATTGGCGCTTGGCACAACCGCTTCTTCAGCTCGCTGAACGCTTCTTCATGCTGTTTATTCCATTGGAATGGCTTGTTCTTTTGCGTTAATTCATGTAAGCTTTTCGCAACGTCAGCAAATCCCGGTACGAATCTTCGGTAGAACGTGCAAAGCCCAATAAAACTTCTCAGATCGTCTAAGTTCTGTGGTTTTAGCCAATCCTTGACAGCTGAGATTTTATCCTCATCTGTATGTATACCACTCCTTGTTATCTCATGTCCCAAATATTTAACTTCGTTGCGGAACAAGGCACACTTCCTTGGACTCAATTTTAACCCTGCTGAATGAATCCGCTCGAACACTTTGCCCAGGTTTTGTAGATGTTCCTCGAAGTTTTTATCCATAACTATGATGTCATCTAGGCACACCAAGCACGGTTTCCAATGCAACCCTTTCAGCAATCGGTCCATTAGTCTTTCGAATGTCGCAGGATACATAATCCAAACGGCATAACGTTCAATTGCCACAATCCGTTACTCACACTGAACGCCGTTTTCTCTTTATCTTCTTCTGCGACTTCCACCTGCCAATATCCTCTTTGTAGATCCAAGGTGGAAAATAATCGTGCACCTGTCAACGTATCCAATGTATCATCAATTCTCGTTAATGGGTAACTGTCCTTCATAGTGACCGAATTGAGTTTTCTATAATCGACGCAAAATCTCATGCTGCCATCACTGGCTTCTACAACCCACAACTTTCGTGTCCCAGGACCTACATTCAATTTACCCCAAATTACTGTTTCTGAGCGTGGTGGCAGCTTTGTTCGATGGTCCAATGGTAACGGCAGCTCAACATTATCAAAACATAGTGTTTCTTTCCCCACATCCAATACGAATTGATTCTTCTTCATGAAGTCCATACCAAAATAACTTCATCGACAATATCGGCCACCAAAACTTCGTGACAGAAGTTTCTGTTACCAATTCGTATGGTCACCTCCATTTTCCCTGTGATCTCTGCACTTTCGCCGGTTGCTGTTTGTAGTTTTAACCCTTCAATTGGATGAAGTTCTTTTTCTGTTAAATCAGCCCGCGCAATCGTCCGCGTTGCCACTATATCGAATGTTATCACACTAGATCTGCCATCAATTTCTCCACTTGTGGTCAAACTATCTCCACCTCTTGCCCATCGGGAAACAGGGCTGAAGATCATGGAGCATTCGATTGTAGGAGTCAGTTTTCGCTCCTTAAAGCTGACTCTTACTCGTTTAACGCCTGCGATCGTGCCGGACTTACCTTCTCTTCTATTCTTCTGTTGTCCTCATTGAACCAACGGTACATAGGCGACGGTGTTCTTGCTCGCTTACGTCTAATTTCCCAGCAAGCTTGCGATATATGATCTAGTTTATCGCAGGCCCAAAATCTGATTTTATGGCTGCTATCCCGGAACCTCATTGATGCCTCATTAAGTGCTCGTTTCTCATTATTTCTCGAGCTATAGTTTTCTGGTTCTACTTCAACTCGTCGCATTTTAACTGCTGGTTTGATTATGTTAAAGGCAGTTTCGTTTGTTAAGGCACAAGCGATTGTCTCCATGCTCTGATCTGCCGCACCGCCTTTTAACGCCACTATGAGAGCTGCGACTTGGTCTTCCCTACACCAATTATTTCTTAATGCAGCCGTTTTAAATTGTAATTTGAAAATGTTGAACGACGTTGTTCCGTCGAATGTCGGAGGCTTTAATTTAATTCCGCTGACTGGTTTTAGGATTTCAGTAGCACCGCCATTAGTTTTAATGTCTATTATCTCTTTTTCAAGTTTCATAATCCTTTCATCAGTTGCTTCAAATTTTTCGTTCATTTCACATTTAACTGTATCCACTTTGGCATTAAACGAGAGGGACATTTCGCGGAACTTTTCACTCACTTTGGATATAAAATGCCGTTGAATAGTTTCTTGTTCTTCCAACCGTTCTAGCATAGTTTCTTGTCCGGTTTTCAATTTTTCTTGGCCGATTTTCAAATTTTTTTGGCTGGTCAGCATTTCAGTTTTCAAATTTTCTTGGCTGGTTAGCATTTGAGATTTCAAGTTATTTGGCTGGTCAGCATTTCAATTTTCAAATTTTGTTGATTTGCCATGACTTGTTGTATCGCTGCCATTAACTGCCCCAAATCAATATTTGTAGGTGCTGGAGTAGGTTTATTTATAATTGCTGGAGCAATGGTTGCTTCGTCATTTGTTGCCACTTCCATTGGATCCTCCGCATTAGTTACTCCAGTATTAAATTTTGAAGCGTGTAGCTTACTGTAATTTTGAATTTCCATTTAAGTTTAACATCCAGTCATACCCAAGTATTTAGCAGAGTTCACGTTCGGCACCATCACATCGTTTAAGCTGATTGTCGGCGGATTAACCAATGATTTATTCGTAAAGTTGACATGGGCAGATTTTAATTCATTAAGTTTGATTTTCCATCGCTTGGTCCACTGGCGAATTTTATCACTTGCACATTGAAGTTTATTCGCCGCTTCTTCCACAGTTTGCTCTGTTGATAGTATCGCGGTGTCGTCAGCAAACGTTGCTATGCTTACGTGGTCGGGCTGTGGTGTATCACTTGTATATAGTAGGTAAAGGACTGGACCTAGAACGGTGCCTTGTGGAGCACCTGCCACCTTATCTCTCTCAGTTCAGAATACTCATCTTCTTGTCTTACTCTAAAAAGCCTTTCAGATAAATATGATCTCCTAAGATCAATATATGGCCCAATATATATACCTTATCGAAAGCTGCTGCCACATCCAGAAATAAGGTCGAACAAATTTGTTTTTCTTCTAACGCATTTTCTATAATGTCTGTTATTCTGTGAACCTGATCAATTGTAGAATGTTTTCATCTAAACCCAAATTGGTGACCCGGTATTAGGTCTCTACTTTCTATTATTGGCTTCGTTCTCTTCAAGAGTAGTCTCTCCATTAGCTTTGAAATGATAGGGAGCAGTGATATCGGACGATACGACTTAGCTTCACTAGGCGGTTTACCTGGTTCGGTAACATAATAACTTCCGCAACTTTCCAGGCCGAAGGAACATGTCTTAATCTAATAACAGCATTAAACAAGTAAGTTAGTTTAGCGATAGCTTTCTTTGGTAGTTGCTTTAAAATTTCTCCCGTTATAAGGTCATATCCAGGTGCCTTTGCTGATTTCAGATTGAATTGTATTTCACTGGTAACTTCTTTTTGGGTTGTTAGAGGAATTCCACCCTCATAATTGCTGCTTTCATTTTCGATTATAATATCCGATTCAATCTCATTCGGTTTGAAAATATCAGCCAAATGGTTAACAAATTCTTCAGTTTTTGCTTTGTTATCCCTAGCCCACGAGCCATCATTTCTCTTAATAGGAGGGATTTGCGCAATTGGGGTTTTTATACGTTTAGTTGCCCTCCATAGTGAGTAGTTCGTATCTTCATCAGTGGTCAATTTTCCCAGATACAAAGAAAACGATTTTTCATTTAGCTTCTGAATTTCTCGCTTAAGCTGTTGTGATTTATTATTTAGAATCGTCTTATCAGATGGACTCCTTGTTTGTTGCCATTTTCTCCTAGCTTTTCTTTTTTCTAAGACAAGATTCCGAATTTCTCTTGGGTAACTTTTACCAATGGTTTTTGATACTGTTCCATTAGTATTATTCCAAGCGGTAATCTGAATGATATCGGTGAAATTTTCTACCTCTTCTTCTAGGTCCTGAATAGTTTTTAGTCGTGTTTGTAAGTTAATCTTGTTTTCTACTTCAGATCTGAAGCTCGCCCAATCAGTTATTTTATTGGCAAGAGTTGGTCTCGTTTCCTTTCTAATTATCTTGTCGCTTAAGGAAAGTATCACTGCAGAGTGATCAGAGTCCATATCAAAAACCATTCGAATTAACAAAACTAAAACCAGAATTTGAAAATGATTCAAATAAACTATCAGGGGTTATAGGACAAAAAAATTTAGAGCAAAAACAAAACAGAACTAAAACAAAGTTACGATAAGAATCGAATCAAGAAAAATAGGTACAATCAATAACGAAAAATATATAAAATCGAAAACCAATTCCAAAAATTAGGAAAAATAAAAATGACAAATATCAAAGAAACCCCTCGAAATTTTCGAAGTAGATACTCATTAAATCACAAAGAATATTTTGGCTTTCGATGGTAGTAAAACAGACTTAGTACAGTTCTTAAATTCTGTAGGTAGTACGATTCAAATTTGTAGAAACTTACAATTACAGGCATAGATAGTAACTCTCTCATAACGCATAATGTAGATACTAAAGATTGGAAAAATAAAATTAAAGAACATTTGGTAAATAAATATGCTGATACCAGAGATGAGTCCAACTTACAGTTTGAACTCTATAGTTTGGTCAGAAATAATTTATCTCCTCAAAATTTGTTCGATCAAATACTAAATTTGTTAACCTTGTTAATTAATCAAGTCAAACTTCCTAACGATAATTCAGAAATTATAACACATCAAATTAATCAATATAACAAAGTTGGATTAACAATTCTGACTGCGGGTCTATGTAAGAGAACCTCTGGTGGGAGAATTAGATCAATGCAACCTAAAAATCTTATTGAAGCATACGACTTCATTACCAAGTAACAAAATATTAACAAATTAAAATATAACAATCAATCAACAAGTATGCAACTACAAATATAATAACAACAATAAAATCAAGCCGGAACCAAATAAAACTATGGATAATTATACTTACAACCATACATCAACTAACAGTAAAATTACAGCTCTAACTATAAACCACATTACACTCCTAAGAATTTCAAAATAATTACACGACCAATAAATCACCACAAACTAAGGAAGAATATAAATCTAACACCCAAACTAAAAGAGAAATTAAAACCGAACAATACACCATTGAAACAGAAATCAATGACGAAATTTTTAACTTAAAGCCGTGGTAACCAATCAACTATATTTAATATAGAAAACATCTAAATTACCCTTTATAACATTGTCAATCGATAAAAAAAATTCTTAAGTTCCTAATCGATACAGGAGCTGATTAATCCTACATTAACCCTGACGTCGTAAACCAAAAATATCGAACAGTAACTAATTTAAATATAACCAGTCTGTTCAACTCCACATCCATTAAGGAAAAAACAGTAACACAATTTAACGAGTTTTAACCAACCTATAGAATTATTTGTATTAAATTTCCATAAATTCTATGATGGTCTAATTAGATATGAAAATTTAACAAAAAGCTAACGTTCAATTAGAATCTAAGCTATAAAAAAGCCCAAATTTATTAACATCATATGAAAAATACAGTCATGTATCAAACCAACTTCTTACACCTACTGGAAAAGATAATAACTAGAGTACCAGTTTCAATCAAAAATGGTGAATTCTACATAAAACCTATAAAAATACAGGAGGGAGTTTATATCCGAGAAGGGATATATAAAACTCACCGACCAAACTTGGCCATTGTATAAATAATTAATCAATCAAGTAATAAAAATGATTTTTTTTATTTCAACCAGTAATTGTTGAAAAATTAAACCAATATCATGAAATAAGTCATATTTCCCAGGAAGGAAATTCCACCCAAAATATAGAATCAACAATATGTAGATCTAGCTAATCTAAATAGGGAAGAGAAACACAAAATCATTAAACTTTGTAATAAATTCAAAGGTACTAAAAATAAGCTAACATTCACACATAAAAATACATAACATTCACTAACGATAAAAATAAGCTAACATTCACACATTATGTAAAACATAAAATAGATCTGAATAATGAGAAACCAGTGTATGCCAAACAACATCGACATCCTGAATCAAAAATGAAATTAATAAACTTCTTACAAATGGGATAATACGTCGATCATATTCACCATGGAGTAGCCTAGTATGGATGGTTCCACATAAGGCTGACTCTCAAGGTAATAAGTGGCGTCTCGTAATCGACTATCGCCAGCTCAATACACAAACGATAGATGATCGCTACCCACTCCCAAATATCTCAAACATTCTAGACAAACTTGGAAAAGCTAACTACTTTTCAACTATCAATCTGGCGGCAGTGTTCCATCAAATTCAAATCCACCCAGACGAAATACAAAAGAAAAAGTTCAGTGTCCAATCTGGACACTATGAGTTCTTAAGGATGCCATTTGGTTTGAAAAATGCCCCGAGCACTATCCAAAGAATAATGCATAACATTCTTGGGAAAATTCAAGGTAATCATGTTTTATGCTACATGGATGATATTATAGTATATTCATCTAGTTTGTAAGAACATATTATAGACCTTCAAAAAGTATTTAAAATTGCGCAATGGAAATTTAAAAGTAGAACTAGACAAAACGCACTTTTGTCAAAAATAGATTGGATTTATCGGACACATAGTTACACCCGAAAGTGTAAAGCCTAATCCAACAAAAATTATCAAAGACTTGAAAAATTACAAAGAATTGAATAATTACAATTATTAAAGATGATAATTATAAAAAGTTGTTTCGAACTTTGTAAGTCATTACTAACGACCGAACTAATTTTGAAGTACCAAGATTTCGAAATACCATTGACACTAACAACTGATGCTAGTAATTTCGCCATAGGAGCAATCCCTAGTCATGGTGACATTGGAAAAGATTTACCCATAGTATATGCATCACGTACACTATCTGTTTCTACTATCACTATCACTATCTCTACTATTTGACTTTCGAGAAAGAACTAGCAATAGTTTGGGCTGTTAAATATTTTCGCCAGTACATGTAAGGAAGAAAATTTAAAATAGTAACAGATCACAAACCGTTGGTATGGCTATTTAATGACAAATATCCCACAAGTAAAATCGTCAGATGGAGACTTCATCTTGAGGAATACGATTATGAAATCTTTTACAAGAGAAGAACCTCGAATACCAACGCCGATGCTCTATCTCGTATAGAACTCAACGAATGTTTAGCAAATAAAAAATCAAATATCCCGAAACAATTAATTCAACAAAACAAATAATTTCAACTGAATATTCTTATACTATAGAAAATTCATTAGGTACCAAAGACAATAAAAACACAACAAATGTCAGCAAATGCATAAAAAACAAATATTAACATGATAGAATCCATGATAAATTTTAAAACTCCGGATTTTAAAAAATCCATGGATAAAACATTTAATATCCCTGAGACAATAACACCAATAAATAACTTCAAACTCCAAATCGAAATACTTAGTCGACGAGGATTTCGAAATGATGAATGAATAATTTAAAATAAAATTTAGCAAGTATAAACAATATACAATCAGGAAAAAGAAATATGCACTATGTATCAGTTGATGATGAAATAATTAAAATCATCAATGATTATTTCAAACAAAACTATTGAATAATATTGAACAAAATTATTGAATAATATTGTATTTAGTTGTATCTTGAAATTTATAAATTTCAACGCGTTGAGTAATGTTAAATAATTTAGGTTAAATAACATATTGTGACGAATCACATATGTCCCCTTTGTTAATTAAAAAGAGTTAAGAATTATAGGGTATGTGTGTACTTCAAGTGTCGGCCGTATGATGCGTAGTAGGTAAGGGATAAAATACCAAACGTCAAATATTTATAAATGAATTCAACGCGTTATACTTAATTATAAATTAAATTTATAAGTAATTTATTTATTTTAATAAATATAAATTATATTATTTGGTTTTGTTTATAAAATTAAAGATAACTGGTTGGACATAAATTGTTACAAAAATTTGATATGTAAATCAATATAAACCATTACAAATTGGAGGTATGAAATGAGGGACTTAATGTGAACGAGTTGAAGCAACAATTAAGAGACGTTGGAGCAAAAACGAATGGAACATATACATATACATTAAACAAAAGGTATTTTAATATAAATAGCTAGTTGACTGTTCAAAGCTTATTTAACTTTCACTTTAGGTTACGTTTATGGCAATCAGGGAGTTTAAATGGGAAACTATAAACAACCACCATTGTACCACCTATTGATAGGAACAGTTTTCCTCAAATTAATTATAAAGATTTGGATAGTCAATGCCAAATACGAAGAAGCAACCTTCAAAGGCTTTCCAATTCTGTTGTTTCTTCTTGGTTTTGTGAACGAAAGGCGGGTGTTGGAGAGACAAAAGGGTGCAATTTGTTTTTTAATGAATTCATCAAGAGAATCAGCCATTTTGAAGATGGTAATGATACATATTTTAAAGGGATATGTAGTGCCGAAATAAAGAAGAATGTAAACTACACTGTTCTTGTGCAACTTAATAGTGAATTGTGTCAAATTATGAAGGCAAGTTGCATTTGCCCAGCAGGTGCCGAAATAAAAAAAGCTGACTAAATAAATGCATATCATAAGTCATTTTGAAATTGAATTAAGAATTGTGTTTATAACTGACATAAAATGTGCATTTCTTGATTCAGTTTGAATATGAATTAAGATATGTATTTATAACTCAAACAAAATCCTTTTTTAATTCATATTGAAAATGAATTGAGATTCATTAATTTTCATTAATGAGAGCATTACTTGACAATTTCGAATTGCTTTAATATTCCAGAAATTTGCAATTGTCTTTTGCAAATTTTCATAAATGAAAGCATTTCTTGAATATTTCGAATGAATTTAATGTTCCAGAAATTTGCAATTTATGAATTAAAATATGTATTTTGTGAATTAAAATATGCATTTTTGAATTAGTTTTGGAAATGATTTAAAATATCTATTTAAAAAATTACAAAAAACATGCATTTTTTATGTCATTTTGAAAATGAATTATTATAGTGTTTCCAAAATGACATAAAATATGCCTTTCTTATGTCATTTTTAAACTAAATTTGTTTTGGTAAAATACCTTTTTCAAGTCACAAAATTTACTGAAAAAATTAACTAAAAAAAGTCGCAATTTTCCATATAAAAAATTTTTTTTAGTCAGCCTTTTTAAATCCAGCCTTTTTTAATTCAAGGAGCCGGATTACCAATCAATACAAAATATATTACCAAACAGGGATTGTTAAAAACGCATGCTTATTTTTGCCAAATTCAATTACAAATGTGAACTTTGTGAAGTTGGCCCAAAATTATATCCCAATAAATCGAAAGAAACAATAAAAGCGATATCAGAAAGATTATATTTATTTAATATAATATTTTTAGTCATTGGTAAGGTAAGGTTCTTTTATAGAATTCGAAAAAAAACAGATAATTATTATGAAGATATCACAGCAATAATTGCCCATATATAACTTATAGCTATATTCTACAAAAAACATTTCTATCATATTTAAGTGTAAGCCGAAAAAATTGTATCACGACATATTATTGATATCAGCCCAAAAAACTATATCTATCGTGATAGATAAACACTGTCAGTCTTAATCAAACTGTATCACGATTATAAAAGTCGAAATTTACAAATTAACACTCGTAGAAAAGTATGAATTGATTTCGGAATGATTTGTTTATAGTTCTGGTTTTAATCATCACCAGTGCAAAGTATTAGATGATTACAATGGGGATCTCATAGTCCCATATATACCAATTCGAAAAATGTTCACTTCATTTCAATGTAAGTGAACATTTTTAGTTTTGGTCATCGGTCTCGCTATGATTTTTTTATAGTTCTGATCCATATCATCACCAGGGCAAAGAATTAGACGATTACAATGGGGATCTCATAGCCACAATGTCCCATATATAGCAATTCGAAAAATGTTCACTTCATTTCAATGTAAGTGAACATTTTCAGTTTTGGTCATCGGTCTCGCTATGAGTTTTTGATAGTTCTGGTCTTAATCATCGCCAATGCAAAGAATTAGACGATTACAATGGGGATCTCATAGCCACAATGGCCCATATATAGATAAACGAAAAATGTACACTTCATTTCAATATAAGTGAACATTTTCAGTTTTGGTTATCGGTCTCGCTATGATTTTTTGATAGTTCTGGTCTTAATCATCGCCAGTGCAAAGAATTAGACGGTTACAATGGGGATCTCATAGCCACAATGGCCCATATATAGCACTTCATTTCAATGTAAGTGAACATTTTCAGTTTCGCTGCAATTTTTTGATGGTTTTTTAGTATATGAAAAATTAGTATTGAATTAGGATTAGTATTAGTATTAAAATTTGAACTTTATTTTTTTATTAAATGAATTTCTTTATTGCTTGTTTCCTTAATTAGGAAAAATTTATAGTAAAATTTGGTTTATAGATTTATTTCATTGACTTTGATTTGACTTTGATCTGATGATTTTCATTTGACAATTAATCTTTTACCGCAGTTCAGATTTTTATAAATAACACACTCTTGTATCGCATTGCCATCTAAGAGTGAACAGATGCAGTGGTTATCATTTGTCAACTCTTTTTTTTTTTTTATCGGTTTTTACAGGCCATTATTGGCCCGTACCGTGTCAACAATCTGACTCCATCGGTTTCGATCACGAGCCAGCTCTTCAAACCGTTGTAGGCAGTTTGAAGATGCCAGATCGCTCTCTACGCCGTGGAGCCATCGTCGCCGACAGCGACCTCTTCGCCTACCGAAAGGAGGTTCTCCTTTAAAGGTTCGCTGTATCATTCGGTTCGAATCAGCACGCAGAACGTGTCCGAGCCAGCGTACTCGCTGTCCTTTAATTTCATGCACGATATCAGGAATTTGCATTAAATTCCTGATCTCGTGATTGGGAAGAACTCGGTAAGTGCCATCGACGTCGCGTTTTGGACCCTATATTACACGCATAATTATTCTCTCGAATGTTAGAAGCCATCTTTTGTACTCATCCGTCAAGGTCCAACTCTCACATCCATACATGACAACGGGTCTGATCAACACTCTGTACAGTTTCAGCTTATCCGTATTTGCAAGATATTTTGATTTCAGTAGTGGACGTAGAGGATAGATAGCACGACTGCCAGCGGCAAGGCGGACCTTGATATCCTCGTCCACACTGTTATCGTGAGTAATGAGAGATCCAAGATACTTGAATCTCATCACTCCTTCAAACGTGTGGTTACCACTACTGAAATCAATTGCGTCTTGGTCTCTATAACCCGAGATTAGATATTTGGTTTTTGACTCGTTGATTTTGAGACCAACGGAAGCTGAACACTGTTCCAGTGGATCAAGTATCTCTTTCACTCCGTTGCCATTTAATCCAATCACACAGATATCATCTGCATAAGCAAGAAGTTGATTGGATTGTCGCAATAAAATGTTGTGCTGAGGTGTTTCACTTTTACAAAGGATGTATTCTAACATGAGATTAAAAAGTGTCGGGGACAGCACATCTCCTTGTCGAACACCGGAATTGATTGCATAAGTTCTCGATAGCCTGTTCTCAACTTTGACACAGCATTGTGACTGCGTTACTATCATTTTACAGAGATGTACATATTTTTTCGGTATTCCTAAATATTCAAGCGCATACCATAATCTCTCTCGATTGATCGAGTCATAGGCTTGCTTGAAATCTAGGAATACCTGGTGTACATCGCGAGATGTTTCGTAGTACTTGGAAAGAATCATCTGTAGCAAAAAAACTTAATCAGTGACTGACCGATTTGGACGGAATCCTCCTTGGTAGTCACCGACAATTTCCTCCGCTAGAGGAGTAATTCTTCCCAAGATAATGTATGACAGTAACTTATATGCTGTGCAAAGGAGAGCTATACCGCGATAATTCTCGCATTTCAAGCGATCACCCTTCTTGAAAATTGGGCATAAAGCGGCCACTTTCCATTCTTCGGGCATAACTTCATTTCGCCATACCAATCGAACAAGGTCGAAAAGACAGTTCCACAAAGTTAGCCCTCCGAATATCAAGAGCTCTGAATTAATGCAATCAACTCCTGGTGAACGATTTTTCGTTAGTCTCTGCATGGCCCTTGTGAATTCCTCATAGGATGGATCCTCAATGAACATCTCTGCGGTCTGTATTTGAGGGTATTCAAACACAGCTTGTGATACATGTGGAACATTAAGTAAATCAGAAAAATGTTCACGCCATGTATCGAGTACCGCATCGACGTTAACACAGAGGTTTCCATCCTGGTCCCGAATGGTAGTTGACCGAGATCTTAAGGTATGGTGCAATTCGGTGATTGCTTTAAAGAAACCACGCGAATTGTGCTCATTGCTGAGTTGTTGTACTCTTAAGACCTTAGCCTTCCACCATTCTCGCTTCTTCAGTCTACAAATTCTTTTAGCTGTCCTCCTAGCAAGAACTGCCTTGTTTTTCCTTGCGATTATAAACCGAGTCTGCGCTTCATTATAGGCTATATTTCGTTGCTCAACAGCAAGACGACACTCCTCATGAAACCAATTATTTTTGGGCTTAGTTTTCACTATACCGAGAGTGTGCTGGGCAGCATCGACAACCGAGGTTTTCAATACTTTCCAGACACTGTTCACATCATCAGATTGGTAATTGGATTGCATAATGCTATTGCTGACAAGATCTTGATATTTTCGTTGCGTTTCTTCATTTATCAGATCTTCACAGGAGAATCGCGTTGTATATTCTCCTGTCCTCCCTGACTTGTACGAAAATTTCCATCGCAGCTTTGCAGCAATCATAAAATGGTCACTGCCTACGAATTTTGTTGACGACCGATACGATCTCACGTCTTGGATAACCCGAGCCCGCCCTTTTGAAATCAACACATCGTCAATTTGGCTTCGGGATGTTTTACGTGGATGTGTCCATGTTTCTAAGTGGATGTTTTTATGAGGAAAGAATGTACTTGCTACTTTGAGATCATGAGCGATCGCAAAGTACATCATTCTTTCCCCATTCTCGGTCGCAATTTCGTGTCGGGAGTACGGACCTATATTGTTACATAAGTCGGTCTGATTTCTGCCAGCTCTAGCATTAAAGTCACCAATCACCAATCTGACATCGTGCTCCGGTATAGAACCCATCAGATTATCCAGATTATTGTAAAATGAGTTTTTATTCTGGGATTGGCTTACATCAGTGAGCGCATGTATACAGACAATTGACAGGTTGGCTAATCTCATGTGCAAGCGAAGCTTACACATTCGATTATCGGCTGCTTGAAAGTCTAAGACAGCCTTTTTTACCTGTGGCGCAATGAGAAATCCAACCCCAAGATTTCCGAGGTCATCTCCACTGTGTAGCAACGTATAGCCTTGGGACACATGGTCTCCACTTTTAGGCCATCGAGTTTCTTGGAGAGCTACGAGTTCCAGCCGATACTCTTTCATACATGTGATAAGGCCGTCCAACGCGCCAGGTTTTCTTAATGACTGCATGTTCCACGTGCCGATCCTTAATCTCGTGTCCGGGTACTTAAGCGGGGGTTCGTTTTTTTTGTTGTTTTGGCGGTATCCGATTTTTTTATTTTTGTTGACATTTTTAACATTTTTACTTTTTTACGGATGCAGTTCGTCAGCTCAGCGATCCAGCCAGATTTAGTCGCCTCCTACGACAAGCTCTGGATACTGTGGTGGTATTCTATGGGTCTCATGTTTCGTTCGTAATATTTACGAAACATGAATGCCCCCAACCACAGGGCTATAATAATTTGTCAATTCACAATTGTTATATCGAAACAATTTCGATATTGCTCAATGGCGGAATTTACATAGACGAGAAAATCGGATTACTCGTCCACTTCTTTTTTGACTTCAGCTTACGTTGGTCGTAAGACAACAAAAATAAATTAATCACATAATAAATAAAATTATTTTATAACGTTTCAAACCTTCTTTTTATATTAAACCATATATACAGTCCCATCAACTTGGGAATTAAGAATTATACAATAGATAATTCACCGAACATTGGATCTTTCATGAGTTTCAATGATAGTGAGGGAGAGGATATCAAGGTTCACTTTGCCGCTGGTAATCGGGCTTTATACCCTTAACGTTTTTATTTGAAATTAAAATATCTTGCAAATGCGGATCAGCTGAAATTGTGCAGAGTGTTGATCAGATCCGTTGTCATGTATTGATGTGAGAGTTGGACCTTGATCGATCAGCACAAAAGATTGGATCTAATATTCGAGAGAAAAATCTTAAGTGTGATATATGGCCCAAAACGAGAAGTTGATGGCACATACCGAGTTGTTTTCAATCACGAGATCATGAATTAAATGCGAATTCCTGATATTGTGCATGAAATCAAAGGACAGCGAGTACGCTGGCTAAGTCATGTTGTACGGGCTGTTTGCAAAACTATAAAGAGCTGGCTTGTGATCGAAACTGATGGTATCAGATACTTGGCAAGGTACGGACCAACAATGGCTTTAATAACCATTAATACATATGTTTATGTTTGGCTTAAAATTTTCTTAGATGTTCATATAGTAGCAAATTTATGGATTTAGTATTAACTCAATTTAGTAAAAAAAAATTTATGGATTTAGTATTAACTCAATTTCCATATGTAAACCCCATTAGCTTTTCAAACCACTCATCAGGGTTATAGTATACAGATAGACCTATCAAAAAAACATAGTAAGATGTTTGCCAAATAGTGAAAATCTTAAGATATGAATTTTCTTAGATGTTCATGTAGTAAAAAAATTATGGATTTAGTATTAACTCAATTTCCATATGATAACCCCATTAGCTTTTCAAACCACTCATCAGGGTTATAGTATACAGATAGGTCTATCCAAAATACATAGTAAGATGTTTGCCAAATAGTCAAAATCTTAAGATATGAATTTTCTTAGATGTTCATATAGTAAAAAATTTATGGATTTAGTATTAACTCAATTTTCCATATGTAAACCCCATTAGCTTTTTAAACCACTCTTCAGGGTTATAGTATACAGGTGGGCCTATCCATAAAACATAGTAAGATGTTTGCCAAATAGTCAAAATCTTAAGATATGAATTTTCTTAGATGTTCATATAGTAAAAAATTTATGGATTTAGTATTAACTTTCATATTTGTGAACCAATTTAATATGATAATTTTACTAATACTAACATGTTTTTAATGTTTTTGTTGTTGTTTTAGAATTATATTTAGTATAAACTTCATTCGCATCAAAGTGTTCATTTTGAAAAGCATTACCAAATTA
>OZ010736.1:75966596-75972596 GCA_963932295.1 Tipula lateralis | reverse complement strand
CAATCTCAATCTCACTCAATCTCAATCTCAATCTCAATCTCAATCTCAATCTCAATCTCAATCTCAATCTCACTCTCAACCCACACCACACCACACCCACACCACACACACCAACCCAACCAACCCACACCACACCCAACCACACCCAATCACAACCCCACACCCACACACACCCACACCCACACCACACCCACCACACTCCACACCCAACCTCACCACACACCACACACCAACACCCACACCCACACCCACACACACACCCACACCCACACACACACCCAACACAACACCAACACCAACACCCAACACACACCCACACCCACACACACACACCACACACCACACCACACCAACACAAACACCCAACCCAATCCCACTCTCACTCACACCACAACACACTCAATCTCAATCACAACTCACACTCAATCACAATCTCAATCTCAATCACACTCAATCTCAATCTCAACTCAAACCAATCACCAACTCAATCACAATCCATCACATCTCAATCTCAACTCCAACTCAATCACACACACCAACTCAACACAACCAACACCACCAACTCCACACACACACCAACACACACCACACCCACACACACCAACACAACACAATCACACACCCAACCAAACCCACACACTCACACCCACACCAACTCACTCCCAACACAATCCAACACCACACACCCACACCCACACCCAACACCAACCCACACCAACTCAATCCACTCCAATCACACACACCCACACCCACACCAAACCAACACCCTCACAATCCCAACCAATCACAATCTCAATCTCAATCACCCACACAACTCAATCACCCAATCTCAACTCACACAACTCATCTCAATCTCAATCTCAATCTCAATCTCAATCTCAATCTCAATCTCAATCTCAATCTCAATCTCAACTCACACAATCTCAATCTCACAATTCAATCTCAATCTCAACTCAACCAACCCAACCCAACTCAATCTCAATCTCAACACAATCTCAATCTCAATCTCAATCACAATCTCAATCTCAATCTCAACCCACACAACTCAACCACATCTCAATCTCAATCTCAATCTCAACACCATCACAACCAACTCAACACAACTCAACCTCAATCACAATCCACACCCACACTCACACACACACCACACACACCCAATCTCAATCACATCTCAACCCAACTCAACTCAACCACACCAATCACAACCCAACTCACACACACCAACCCAACACACTCTCAACTCAATCTCAACCAACACACACACCAACTCACACCCACACCACACCACACCCCACACCACAACCACACACCCAACCAATCACAACTCAATCACACCCACACCACACCCAACTCAATCTCAACCAACCCACACCCAACCCACACCCACCACCCACACCCACAACCACACCACACCACACCTCACACCCCACACCACACCCACACCAACCCACACCCACACCCACACCCACACCCAACCAACACCCAACCCAACCCACACCCACACCACACCCACACCCACACCCACACCCAACCCACACCAACACAATCTCAATCTCAATCCCAATCCACCAACTCCAACCCACACCAACACACCAACCCAACCAACACACACCAACACAATCCAACCCAACCAACACACCACACCCACACCCACACCCACACCCACACCACCAACCACACCCACACCCACACCCACACCCAACACCCCACACCCACACAATCCAACACAATCTCAACCACACATCCACACAATCACACCAATCACAAACTCAATCTCACACACACACCAACACACACCTCACACACAACACAATCTCAACACACCAACACAACACAACTCAATCCAATCACAACTCACACAACTCAATCTCAAACTCAACACACACACAATCACAAACACACACCCACACCAACCAATCTCACTCCCAATCTCAATCTCAATCTCAACTCACCAACTCAATCTCAATCTCAATCTCAATCTCATCTCAATCTCAATCTCAATCTCAATCTCAATCTCAATCTCAACAACTCAATCTCAATCTCAATCTCAATCTCACACATCCAATCTCAATCTCAATCTCAATCTCAATCTCAACTCAATCACAATCTCAATCTCAACCATCTCAATCTCAATCTCAATCTCAACTCAAACTCAATCTCAACTCATCAATCTCAATCTCAATCTCATCTCAATCTCAATCTCAATCTCAATCTCAATCTCAATCTCAATCTCAACTCAATCTCAATCTCAATCACCAACTCAATCCAATCCAATCTCAATCTCAATCTCAATCTCAATCTCAATCCAATCTCAATCTCAATCTCAATCCACACCAACTCAATCTCAATCTCAATCTCAACTCATCTCAATCTCATCTCAATCTCAATCTCAATCTCAATCACCAATCTCAACTCACCACACTCAATCTCAATCACTCAATCTCAATCTCAATCAACTCAATCTCAATCTCAATCTCAATCTCAATCTCAACCAATCTCAATCTCAATCTCAATCACCTCAACTCAATCTCAATCTCAATCTCAATCTCAATCTCATCTCAATCTCAATCTCAATCTCAATCTCAACTCAACTCAATCTCAATCTCAATCTCAATCACACCATCCAATCTCAATCTCAACTCAACTCAATCTCAATCTCAATCTCAATCTCAATCTCAATCTCAATCTCAATCTCAATCTCAATCTCAATCTCAATCTCAATCTCAATCTCAATCTCAATCTCAATCTCAATCTCAATCTCAATCTCAATCTCAATCTCAATCTCAATCTCAATCTCAATCTCAATCTCAATCTCAATCTCAATCTCAATCTCAATCTCAATCTCAATCTCAACTCAATCTCATCTCAATCTCAATCTCATCTCAATCTCAATCTCAATCTCAATCTCAATCTCAATCAATCTCAATCTCAATCTCAATCTCATCTCAATCTCAATCCACTCAATCTCAACACTCAACTCAATCTCAATCTCAATCTCAATCTCAATCTCAATCTCAATCTCATCTCAATCTCATCTCAATCTCAATCTCAATCTCAATCATCAATCTCAATCTCAATCTCAATCTCAATCTCAATCTCAATCTCAATCTCAATCTCAATCTCAATCTCAATCTCAATCTCAATCTCAATCTCAATCTCAATCTCAATCTCAATCTCAATCTCAATCTCAATCACAATCTCAATCTCAACTCAACTCAATCTCAATCTCAATCTCAATCCAACTCAATCTCAATCTCAAACCATCTCAATCTCAATCTCAATCTCAACTCAATCTCAATCTCAATCTCAATCTCAATCTCAATCTCAATCTCAATCTCACTCAATCTCAATCTCAATCTCAATCAATCTCAATCTCAATCTCAATCTCAATCTCAATCTCAATCACAATCTCAATCTCAATCTCAATCTCAATCTCAACTCAACCAATCTCAATCTCAATCTCAATCTCAATCTCAATCTCAATCTCAATCTCAATCTCAATCTCAATCTCAATCTCAATCTCAATCTCAATCTCAATCAATCTCAATCTCATCTCAATCTCAATCTCAATCTCAATCTCAATCTCAATCTCAATCTCAATCTCAATCTCAATCTCAATCTCAATCTCAATCTCAATCTCAATCTCAATCTCAATCTCAATCTCAATCTCAATCTCAATCACCATCTCAATCTCAATCTCAATCTCAATCTCAATCTCAATCTCAATCTCAATCAATCTCAATCTCAATCTCAATCTCAATCTCAATCTCAATCTCAATCTCAATCACATCTCAATCTCAATCTCAATCTCAATCTCAATCTCAATCTCAATCTCAATCTCAATCTCAATCTCAATCAATCTCAATCTCAATCTCAATCTCAATCTCATCTCAATCTCAATCTCAATCTCAATCATCACAATCTCAATCTCAATCACACAATCTCAATCACAATCTCAATCTCAATCTCAATCTCAATCTCAATCTCAATCTCAATCACTCAATCTCAATCTCAATCTCAATCTCAATCTCAATCTCAATCTCAATCTCAATCTCATCTCAATCTCAATCTCAATCTCAATCTCAATCTCAATCTCAATCTCAATCTCAATCTCAATCTCAATCTCAATCTCAATCTCAATCTCAATCTCAATCTCAATCTCAATCTCAATCTCAATCTCAATCTCAATCTCAATCTCAATCTCAATCTCAATCTCAATCTCAATCTCAATCTCAATCTCAATCTCAATCTCAATCTCAATCTCAATCTCAATCTCAATCTCATCTCAATCTCAATCTCAATCAATCTCAATCTCAATCTCAATCTCAATCTCAATCAATCTCATCTCATCTCAATCTCAATCTCAATCTCAATCTCAATCTCAACCAATCTCAATCTCAATCTCAATCTCAATCTCAATCTCAATCTCAATCCAATCTCAATCTCAATCTCAATCACAATCTCAATCTCAATCTCAATCTCAATCAATCTCAATCTCAATCTCAATCTCAATCTCAATCTCAATCTCAATCTCAATCATCTCATCTCAATCTCAATCTCAATCTCAATCTCAACTCAATCTCAATCTCAATCTCAATCTCAATCTCAATCTCAATCTCAATCTCAATCTCAATCTCAATCTCAATCTCAATCTCAATCTCAATCTCAATCTCAATCTCAATCTCAATCTCAATCTCAATCTCAATCTCAATCTCAATCTCAATCTCAATCTCAATCTCAATCTCAATCTCAATCTCAATCTCAATCTCAATCTCAATCTCAATCTCAATCTCAATCTCAATCTCAATCTCAATCTCAATCTCAATCTCAATCTCAATCTCAATCTCAATCTCAATCTCAATCTCAATCTCAATCTCAATCTCAATCTCAATCTCAATCTCAATCTCAATCTCAATCTCAATCTCAATCTCAATCTCAATCTCAATCTCAATCTCAATCTCAATCTCAATCTCAATCTCAATCTCAATCTCATCTCATCAATCTCAATCTCAATCTCAATCTCAATCTCAATCTCAATCTCAATCTCAATCTCAATCTCAATCTCAATCTCAATCTCAATCTCAATCTCAATCTCAATCTCAATCTCAATCTCAATCTCAATCTCAATCTCAATCTCAATCTCAATCTCAATCTCATCTCTCATCTCAATCTCAATCTCAATCTCAATCTCAATCTCAATCTCAATCTCAATCACAATCACATCTCAATCTCAATCTCAATCTCAATCTCAATCTCAATCTCAATCTCAATCCATCTCAATCTCAATCTCAATCTCAATCTCAATCTCAATCTCAATCTCAATCTCAATCTCAATCTCAATCTCAATCTCAATCTCAATCTCAATCTCAATCTCAACTCAATCTCAATCTCAACTCATCTCAATCCAATCTCAATCTCAATCTCAATCTCAATCTCAATCTCAATCTCAATCTCAATCTCAATCTCAATCTCAATCTCAATCTCAATCTCAATCTCAATCTCAATCTCAATCTCAATCTCAATCTCAATCTCAATCTCAATCTCAATCAATCTCAATCTCAATCTCAATCTCAATCTCAATCTCAATCACATCTCAATCTCAATCATCAATCTCAATCTCAATCTCATCTCAATCTCAATCTCAATCTCAATCTCAATCTCAATCTCAATCTCAATCTCAATCTCAATCTCAATCTCAATCTCAATCTCAATCTCAATCTCAATCTCAATCTCAATCTCAATCTCAATCTCAATCTCAATCTCAATCTCAATCTCAATCTCAATCTCAATCTCATCTCAATCTCAATCTCAATCTCAATCTCAATCTCAATCTCAATCTCAATCTCAATCTCAATCTCAATCTCAATCTCAATCTCAATCTCATCTCAATCTCAATCTCAATCTCAATCTCAATCTCAATCTCAATCTCAATCTCAATCTCAATCTCAATCTCAATCTCTCAATCTCAATCTCAATCTCAATCTCAATCTCAATCTCAAT
>OZ010736.1:75939096-75961596 GCA_963932295.1 Tipula lateralis | reverse complement strand
TTCTGATCGTCAATTCAGAGTCATCCATGAAGAAATATGTTCTGACTTTTATCCAACGTTAGCCGGAGTTCCGCAGGGAAGTGTTTTGGGAATTGTCCTCTACCTTCTCTACACTGCGGACAGACCTACAAAGAATAAAACATTCATGGGTACGTTTGTCGATGACGCGGTAATTATTTCAGTTGACGAATCACAATCAAAGGCAGTGGAAAATCTGCAACGAGTTATGAATAACGTTACTAAATGGACAATTGACTGAAAAATCGTGCTTAATGAGCTTAAATCAACCCATGTGACATTTACACTTCGACACAAAAATAATAATCTACGCTTATACCTCAATGAAGCGCAAGTGCCGCAGGCTTATTCGGCAAAATATTAAGGCTCAACTGGAAACGTCACGTGAGAAGCTGAACACACTCAGAGAAAAACATATCAAGTAAATTTTACTGAAATATCGTTACGAATCCAACCAACCTAATGCTAGGCGAATAATGCAAAATTGGAAATGTAAAATTTAGTATAATGCTACGTAAAATATAATTTTTATTCTGCTCTTAGAACATTGCAGCATAAGTAAATTTTACTCAGATCATAAGTAAACCAAACAAATTTTTATATAAAATTAACATAGCATTATTTGTGAAATGGAAATTGTTTAACTAGCTGCTTTGAGATATTTACAAATTTGACAAGTAGCGATTACAATGGTGAACAGCAAATTTTAAATAATTAGATATAAAGTGCATTCATTTTTAAGTTGAATTGATATTTAAAATTTACAAGTTACTCTAGTCTCATTGACAATGCACATAAGTAAAATAAAAAATTCCCGATTTGTAAATTGATTCAATTGTTTAGTTATAAACGCTACATATGTATATATATATATATATATATATATATATATATATATATATATATATATATATATATATATATATATATATATATATATATATATATATATATATATATATATATATATTCTATATATATATATATATATATATATATATATATATATATATTAGGGTGGTCCATTTATCTGAAATATTAAAATTAGGTTTTCCACAAGGTTGATTTTATTCCAAACATGCTAACTAACGACTTTGCAAAATTTTAACTAACTAGGACAATATTTAGCGGTCGCTATAATTGATCATTTTTTGGGTAAATGTTTAAATGATACACAATTCAAGTTTTTACAAAAGTTATTTATTAACAAAATACAAAAAATTCAAAATTAAATTAAATTAAATTAAAATACTCATAAATTGAAAGTGTTACTCGCTCAGATTCATCTTCATGACGTTGGCCTTCGAAGCGGTGGGAAGTTTCTTTCTATGTAGATCGACTAACCGAAGCAAATATTGTTTTTGCTGTTCATTTTTGGTAATGCTATTGTTAAATTTTTGAATTAATGCAATACCTCGCTCTGCACAGTCGTTTACCACTTTTAACTGGCGTACTTGTACCCCCATTTCAATAAAAATTGCATCGTCCTTCCATTCCGTGGGGTCCCTTTGTAAGAAATGACGCAGCCTTTTCTCGTCCTTCATTGACTAACAAGTCAAAGAAAATGGTTGTGCGTTGGGTAACAAAGGACTCAATTGGGCTCTGATTATTGAAAGTTTTACCGTCGAGTCTTTTTAACGCTTTAGCTTTTGGTGGTAACATGAGATTTTTAACCATTTCTCTTTTAGACTCAACTGTTACTCGAGAATCGAAAAAAGCTAGTCCAATGAGATATTCCGAAAAATACCAGAGATGACGACGAAATGCTTCCGATGCCGCTGTACGAATATTTTTATTAGGATAGCTGTCAATAAGTTGAAGTAGATTGGCGTCATTTAAAGGGGCTTTCTCGGCTATGGCGGCTTCATTCCAATAACGGCCATATATTAGACTAACAAATACACTTATATCAGTGACTCCTTTTTTCTCTGCTGCAGTAAGGACGAACTGGTTTTGAAACAAGTATATTTTTAGACAATAAATTGCTTTTGCCATCCAACGAGCTTGATGTAAGGCGCCGGGTGCACGGAACTTAACCTCAGTTTTTTCTGAACATCCTAGAAAAATTTGGCACAGGGTCAATAGTTCGAGGTAATCGTCCCTAGGCTGTTGACTTTTTATAGCTTCGGCATAGTACTTTTGCATTTCTTGAAGAAGTTCTATCAAATTATTGGTACTAAATAACGATCCATCTCCCAATATAAATTTTTTTTTATCTATTTTTGACCACTGTTTCTGAAAGCGTTTAAATAATTGTACATCTGGCCCTCCGCATGATCCAAAAACTTCTTTAAAAACATTAGAAAGCATTACTTCAAAAATGTGATGACGGCAAGCAATCCATATGAGCTCCTTATCAAGGGCTTTTTCAATTAAAGTGCATGCACCTAAGTTTAACCCTGTGTTAGACGCTGTAGTATCGAAGCATAATGCGCGAATGTGACCCTTGAGACACCAATCGTCAAGAAGTTGCAAGCATGCGTTGGCTTGTTGTTCACCCGTACCTCTTTTGATCTCCGGAACTCCTATTAGTTTTTCTAATCCACCTCCACTGACGATAATCGCAACTCTATCCACCTTTTGTACTCCACCAATAATATCGTTTAATAATTTGCCATCCCAGTGTAAGATAAGTGGACATTGTGAAATAAATGAAGCTTGATCCGATTCTACTACATTTTTACGAATTTGGTTTCTTTTTCGCCGTATTGTGCTTCGTGATAATGAGATATCTGCTATTGGTGTACCCAGTGCCTTTGCTACAGATCCAAAAACAAACACTGCATTGATCTGGTTAAATACAATTAATTGTATAAAGTTTCATATCATAGCGACCTCTAAATATAGTTCAAATGGGCCGATTTTTGATATATTCGCTCCGTTTGGACTATAGAACAAAATAATGGTTGTGGAGAGCAACAAAAAATATGGAAAAATAATGACATAGGAATGTGGACCACCCTAATATATATATATATATATATATATATATATATATATATATATATATATATATATATATATATATATATATATAGATATATATATATCGCACCATGCGTGCAATAAAACGATAAGTCAAAAACATCAATTTTCAGGAGAAAGGTTTTTAGGTTTTCAGCTAAATCTTTTTGAATACTTGCTTAGTTGAGAATGTTCTATACTCCAAATGGTTCATATTTCTTGACAATTTTTGGGATCATTTCAAAAATCTAAACAGATTAGTTTAAAATAGTAAATGAATTACTCGTGGTGTACAATTTAATTAAAACAGTATTGTAAGTACTAGTTATAGTTTTTTTGACTGAAGAAATTTTAAGATCTTATATTGTAAGTCGAGTTGTAGTATTTATAAAAAAAATTAATTCTTTTTATACTATTGTAACTCTACATATCGCAGTATTGCAATACAATTTTAAACATAATTTTTTATTCTAGTCAACATTAAATCATAAAACATAACTATGATTAGATTTTGGATTATGAGTGGGGATTTTAATTATTAAAACACACTTGCCGTTTTTTTAATTCAATATTTTAATAATAATTTTATACTATTGATAATGTAAATAATATAAATTTGATAATATAAAGACCAAAAATTTATAGACTGTTAATCATCTGAACCTTCATCGATGTTAGTAGTGTGGGGTAAATTTTTATAAAATGTTTTGTATAATGCGGGTATATAATTATTTTCGCATAAATAATTATATCCGCAGGAGGACCCATTTTAAAAAATGAGTTAAACTGAAATGTACTACTTTCTCTGCACTATATGAAAATGCAATCATGCAATAACGAGATAAGTAGTATACTTATCGTTTTATTGCACACATGGTGCGATATATATATATATATACATATATATATATATATATATATATATATATATATATATATATATATATATATATATATATATATATATATATATATATATATATATATATATATATATATATATATATATATATATATATATATATATATATATATATATATATATAGTGTGTGAGTGTGTGTCGAAACAAAGGTAATCGTTTCATATTCTAATCAAACAAATATTTTAATTTTATTAATTTTGAAGGTTTTAATTTTTTATTTAATTTATTATTATTTTAATTTTCAAAACACCTTACTTCACATAAATTTCCTGCCAGATAAATGCGTCCAACAATAAATGTTCTGAATATAGTTTTATTCCGGGTTCCTTATCAGTTTAGCTCCAAAACTAGAATTTACAGAGAGCGGTACTTTGGTATCTTAGAAAATAACTAATACATAAACATTGAGGCACATGGACACATACACACATCCATACATATGCAGACTCACATATACATAGCTATTCATATACACACAAACATAAATAAATGCACACCCAGGCCCATACAGGAAATAAATTTACCGATTTTTTGATTCAGCCCGCTTAGAATAGGAAAACGCTCATACACAAACACACAGAAATTGCATTCAAATTTAATTAAAAATAAATAATATATACTTACTATGTTTATATTATTAATGAAAAAATTATTTCTTTTAAAATAAAATGGCAAAATACTTTACTGATACAAGTTTATATGAAAATTAAATTAGATTTAGTTAGACAATTTAGTTTTCAAAAATAAATTTTCTTGACTTGCTACGTTTGAAAATATTTTCATGTAAACCAATAAAGTAGTTATAACATTATTCAGTAGCAAATAATTTGGTTTTATCGATCATGATATACTCCATTGAACCATAATTTCCTACTCATGCATTAGATTCTGTTCTAATTCTTTGGTAAGTAATATCTAGTCTCATAACAACAACTTTCATTTTAACAACTATTGTGAATCATACCCTTAACATTTTGAAAATTAACTGAATCTAACCACTTAGATTTAGTTAATTTTCAAAGTTAGTTTTTAATCCTTACAGTATTGTCATCTATACATTGCACAGTTCAAATCAATCTAATGGTAGTAGTTTGGCTGGTGTGATTTCCATCATTAGGCGATTATAGTTATGTTCGTTTTCGCATAAGATACTTATTCTTGTTTTTCATGATGCTCCTATTTTAATTTCTATCCATTAGATCTAATATAATACAAGATAGAAAGCTTTTATTCAGTCTTATTTACTTGATCATATTTACATGATCAATCTGGAGCCCAAGATTGATTGTAATTTATTCAATCAATTACCTGCTTAACTACGAGTAATATTACTTAATTGAAGGACGATTCTGTATACTGGCGCATCACGTTGGCTGTCAGATCAATCCAGGTCATTATAAGTTCAGTAGTCTGCTGTCTTGATCAAAACTTTACTCAATTTTCTAATGATTTGGTATAAGTTTGTGTTATTGTAACTATAGTTTTTAATGAATGAAGCAGAAAGTAATCGAAGATTAATGTATAATCCTATTTTAATTCCAACCCAGTATTTCTAATTGAAACCATTTTATCGACTACGTTATTTATCGAAAAAATTGAACACGGAAGTTTAAAAATTATGTTAACATCTTTTAAAATATTCAGTTTTATTTTAAATATTTACCATATTTTCAAGCTACTTAAATTAGAAGAAAATACTAATTAATAGATACATACAACACCAGTAAGCTTTACTAAAGCAATATTTAATGAGGTATTTATAAAATTGCATATCAAATTTTGTTATAATAACGTAACATAGTTATATCTTACATAAATATTCTTTACTTTGCAAATGTAAAGTTTATTAAAAAATAAGTAATATTTACATTTTCAAGTTACTATAGCAGCTTAGTAAACAGTGCATTGCTTTTTTCTCTGAGTGCAGATATGATTTAAACAATATCAAATGTATTGGTTCACTGGGCATTATTCCAAAATGAACCTGTATTGTAAAAGACTAGTCTATCAAACTATCTTTAAACCAATATGGATGTATGGTGCGCAGCTATGGGGTTGTACTCATAAGTCTAATAGAGACATTTATACAACGTAGTCAAAATAAATATCTTCGAATAATCACCAACGCTTACCGATTCGTGACTAACCGGGAAATACACAATGATCTAGAAATTCAATTGATAGACGAATAATCCGCGAATGTGCCATAAAACATGAGAAGAGACTTCTTACCCACACCAACGTCGAGGCCGTACAACAGTTTTATGCTTATCTCATAAGTACTAATGTCAACCCTACTAATAAATTAATAATATTTAATATTGTACTAGTCATGCCAATAAAGTTATTTAAAAAAAAAAAAAAAAATACAAATATCGAACCCAAATGACCTATTGGCTTTACAAGGATACTACAACCAATCCAAAATTGTACTAAGCGTACAGATACTGACGTTTTCCAAATCAATATTCAATTATTATAACATTAAACCAATTCCATCCAAAAATATAATAATCATCACAATTCCTTCATACAAGATTATCCTTGATGTGCAAAATTATCAATTTATTTCATCACCATGCAACGAGGTGGAGAACATATATTATTGCAGTAAACAGCTACTAAGGTCAATATCGCACACATACCCAGCATTATAGCGCAACAACCAGCCCGACTTAACCAAACCAAATACGGTTTGGAAAATGAAGTAACCGAAGTTAAAAGCAGAAAACTTTATGTAGCCACATTGGAAGAGTAAGAGTTTACGTCTACATGCTAACAACATGTCAAATCCATGAAAGGTCAAAATGTGATGTCATTATTCAGGGTATTAACAGGACCAAGAAATATAACTTTGAAGAAGATTAAACTTTTATACTACAACATACCGCGACGTAAAGTCATCAAAAGGTTCCATCACTATCTATACCAAAGATGACCAATTGGACACTTACACATAGGGAACATATCCTGTTATTGCAGAAACAAACTGCTTTTAAAAATATCAGAAGCTACAGTACCACTGATCTACTATATCTGGACAAGATATAAAACTTCAACGAGAACCGAGGAAAGTACCAACAATGGACAACCGAGTAATCCACAACCTGCCATACGTCCTACATCCCTATGGCCTTCTCTTCGGCGAGAGGAGTTACGATCCTCTACATGCGACGTCTGCGTATAATGGAACTACTTTTCTATGTGATCGGAGGAATACCATACAAACCACGCGCAAGGTTAATTGCTGCATTAAAAGCGAACGTTCCTCAAAGTAAAATAGATAATTGCACTTTTGTGCAATATGTATAAAGTGTCAACGTTAGGTATAGGAAATATTTTTGTAGTTAGTAATTTAGTTATTGTAAAACAAATAAATAAAACCTAAATAAGAGATTGACATGGTCAATTTAGCTTCCGGATGTTTTAAGTTGATGTGTCCATGTTTCCAAATCTATCTTTTTGTGAGGAAAAAATATACTTGCCACTTTGAGATCATGAGCGATCGCAAAGTACATCATTCTTTCCTCATTTTCGGTTACAGTTTGGTGTCAGGAGTACAGACCTATATTATTACAAAAGTCGGTCTGATTTCTGTCAGCTCTAGCATTAAATATACATATATATATATATATATATATATATATATATATATATATATATATATATATATATATATATATATATATATATATATATAAATATAGAATGTATAGAAAGCTGAATGAAATTCAACCGGATACTATGCAATATTTTCATGCTATGAGCACTTGTAATCTCTCGACGCCTCAAGTGAAAATGATAGTCGATTTCAGCTTTGGAAGTTACAAGATGAGAAGAGTGTTATCAATGAGTGGATCAACATAATGAGAAAATAGGGAATGAATTGAAACCTGTTGTAAACCGTGATACATAGAATGTAAAACAGTGTTAAAGTGTTAAAAGATGCACTGTAAACTAGTGTCATAGCGTCCACCCGTGGCAAGCGGCTAATCTAGAAGTAAAAGTGAATTAGTAAAGTGCTGGCAAGATTAGTGACATAGCCCACACAAGTGGCAAGTGGCTAATCTTGCCAATTTATTAAGTGAATTTTCTAAATGAAGTTTAAGTCAACTCTGGTCTAAGATTGACGGTGGTTACATCAAATTTACTTTGTTAATTCCAATTACTTTAAAGGTGTCAGGGGTTTTGTAACGTATTGCAGCGAGCTTAATAATTATTACAATATACAATTACCTTTATTAGACTGTGTATAGAATATTGCTGTCAGGTTTGGGGTGGGGCATATGGCACTGCCCTTGAGTTGCTGGATAGAGTTCAGCGGCGTGCCATCCGAATAATATGAAATTACAGACTTACGAAAGATCTAGACAGCCAACAACAATGCAGAGATGTTGCAAAACTCTGCGTGTTCAATAGATTAGTAAATGGTTAATGTTCTGCAGAATTAAAGGAGAAAATACCACCATTAGTTGGTATTGGTAATACCACACAAGGAACGGTTAATGCGCATAGGTTTACGGTGAAGCTGCCGAAACCTTGAACTGAAGATGCGAAGCGCGAATTTATTCATCGAACATCTAAGTGGAATTCGTTGGTCGGTTTTCAGTTTCCGTTGTCGGTTTTCAGTTTCCATAATATAAAATGCACAAGTTTAAGGCAGCTATCAACCTTTACTTGAAGGATCGCGCGTTGGGTCCAGAACCTCTGACAGTTACAAGGAGCTAGGTCAGTCTAAAAGTCCGCCCTGCACCCAAATAAATCTCCACGTAACAAAAAAAAATATATTAAAATACGTATTCAATTTATTCAAGGATAATTTAGACCGCCCAGGTGGTGCAGTGGTTAAAGCTGCGGCAGTTGGAATGGGAGGTACCGGGTTCGAATCGGGATTCGGGGCAAGATGCAAATGGTTTTTTCACCTTCGATCGTTCGGGTGGTTCGATCGGTGTGAAAAATGAACATATATCTGGATCCCCTGTTGTGTTTAGAATCCATAAGCCGACCCATCTTCTATATTAGGCTGACATGGAGCTATGCAATGCGCAGATGGTACTACGAAAAAAACTCGAACCTATAGCCGTACATAGAGTGGTATCACAACGGACCGATCGCCGGTCTGTGTGCGACAGCAGCCACAACAACCTAACCTAACCTAGAAGTGTTTGAAAATAAATCACCAACATTTAAAGCAAATACACGACCGGTGATATTACTTAAGTAAATCCGGTGATATTGCCTAAGTAACTTTAATTAATTTACATAAATGATAAATGTAAGACTATCATATAAGTAAAACTTATATAATATTATACAAAAATCGAACTACTAACGGTTGGTCGATTGGAAAGCGACTTATGATTATGTTTAAGGATGCCAACACATATTGGTAAAACACAAGCATCTTGCTTAAGAGTGCTCTTACAGTCAAATCAATAATTGTTAATAGATACTTTGATAGAGGAGAACCACCGAAATATTTTGGTGGTAGCATACAATAAAAATGTTAGTTTTGGTATACATATTTGGTTTTGGTCTATGAATACGCCTCTAAATAAATAAAGTGAAAACTAATTATAATAATGATTGCGCTGCCATATGGGCGGCGCTTAAAAGACGAATAGATTAAGTATAAACAAAATATACTTTGATTTGAATGAAATTTTTAATTTTTATTGAATTAAAATTGTATATGAATTGTATTAAGATTAAAAATGAATTCTCCAAGACTGAATTCTCCACGTCCAAAATAGCTAATAATAATTTTGATTATTGAAATTCATATTGGAATTTCTTTGTGTGTGACTTAAATTCTATAAAATAAAATATTCCTATATTTGTATTCACGGAGAAGCTGTACCTTACGCTGGAATATTTTCTTTTATATTATAAAATATATTCCGGTAAATATATTGCCATATTCAGTACTATTTATTCACTGGAAACGAAAAAATTACAGACGATATATATATATATATATATATATATATATATATATATATATATATATATATATATATATATATATATATATGTTTATATATATATATATATATATATATATATATATATATACATATGTATATATATATATATATATATATATATATATATATATATATATATATATATATATATATATATATATATATATATATATGTATATATATATATATATATATATATATATATATATATATATATATATATATATATGTATATATTAATATATATTAATATTTATATATATATATATCTCTATATATATATATATATATATATATATATATATATATATATATATATATATATATATATATATATATATATATATATATATATATATGTGTGTATATATATTATACATAGTCAAACCCCGTACAACGTTCCCCCTTATAACGTCGTTTCGCTGTAACGTTGTTACTGAAATGCGAATATACCCCGTTCTATCGTCGCAGTGTCTCTTTGTAACGTCGTGTTTTTAACGAACCAATAATGTTAAATTAATGGGGAAGCAGCTAGTGCCGATACAAAAGCTACGCTTAAAAGAGATGTCGTTAAAAACATTTATTTCCAAAGCAGAAAAAATCTAAGCACGAGCACTAACAATTAACTTATTATTGAGCGGTAACGCAGCAGGAGATTTTAAGTTAAAACCAATGTTGGTTTACAGATCTGTGAACCCCAGAGCGCTCAAAAATATTGATAAATAGAATTTATTTTCAGTATTATGGAAGGCGAATAAAACAGCCTGCTGGTGAAAATATCCTTATTTCAGGAATAGGTCAAAGAATATTTTGTGTTAACGGTCACAAAATTTTGCAATCAGAATAATATCCAATAGAGCATTGTTAATATTGGATAATGAACCTGAACATCAAAATAATTTATATTCAAGTCGTATTCATCCTACCCAAGACAACATCGTTTTTGCAACCAATGGATCAAATACCAATAGCTATGTTTAAACATTACTATAAAGCGAACATTTTCCTATGTGTTGAATGTGACGAATGGTGTTTATCAGTTCATCAATAGTACAGTTTTGGAAAGCTCACAAGATATTAGACCCTATTAAAATTATTAAACTGGCATGGAAAGACGTATCAAATCAACTGCCTAAAAAGACGTTGGAACAAGTTTTGGATCGAATGAATAAACATGTCTTTTCATACTTAATGTATTGAAAAATAAGCAGCCTGCATATCTGGCTAATAAGCTAATCAATCTAAGGTCCAGTCGCTTAAATAATTTACTTTTACCAAAAAACAAAACTAAACATTTTAACAAGTCAAGTGGAGGACTATCACTTTAGAATTTTTTGCCATTGGAGATTAAACTTTCGAAAACCTCTAGAAAATTCAAAAAACAATACGAGAACCATTTCAACTTCGTGAAAAGACATTAGAGCTGTGATTAGTGTCAAGTGATCTATGAAATCTGTTTTATTCTATTTTTTATTTTATTTTTATTTTATTTTTATTTTATTTTATTTTGTTATTTTATTATATCTTATTACTTTCTTTTGTTTTATTTTATTATTTTCTTTTATTTCATTCTTTTAATTTATTTTATTTTATTTTATAACATTTAACTTTTATTAGTCATATATGTATTGGATAGCCACAATAAAATTTTTTTAAATTTCATAAAAACTAACGAAATGTTTAATACTAAATATCTAAAATGAAATACTAAAACGCATATGTAAATGAGTTGTATAACTTAAATATTTTAATATGTCATTAAAGATTTATTTATTTAAGAAAAAAAAAATAAAAAATTATGAGGAAACAGAAGATACAACATCGGAAATTCAAACAAAAATTGTATCAAAAGGGAGAAACATCTAGGTCTTGCTGATCTAAATTCATGTGACATTCAAGATTTGATTGACTCGCATGATATATGAATCAACAAACGAAGCATTAATTGAAAGAGAGCAAGAGCTTCTATATTACGAGAATGATTTCTCGGACGAGGAAGTGCAAACAGAAATTAGTTCTGGAAAGCTCAATGAAGCTTTTTATTTTCTGGATAAAGCTAATGAATTTTTTTCAGAGCATGACCGTTACGTAAAGCGATAAATCACGGTCAATCAAGGAATCAAAAGTGTAATCCATTGTTTATTATAATATGCCCTGTGGTTGGGGGCATTCGTGTTTCGTAAATATTACGAACGAAACATGAGACCCATAGAATACCACCACAGTATCCAGAGCTTGTCGTAGGAGGCGACTAAATCTGGTTGGATCGCTGGGCTGACGACCCGCATCCGTAAAACCGAGAAAATGTTAAAAATGTCAACAAAAATAAAAAAATCGGATACCGCCAAAACAACAAAAACAACGAACCCCCGCTTAAGTACCCGGACAAGAGATTGAGGATCGGCACGTGGAACGTGCAGTCATTAAGAAAACCTGGCGCGTTGGATGGCCTTATCACATGCATGAAAGAGTATCGGCTGGAACTCGTAGCTCTCCAAGAAACTCGATGGCCTAAAAGTGGAGACCATGTGTCCCAAGGCTATACGTTGCTACACAGTGGAGATGACCTCGGAAATCTTGGGGTTGGATTTCTCATTGGGCCACAGGTAAAAAAGGCTGTCTTGGACTTTCAAGCAGTCGATAATCGAATGTGTAAGCTTCGCTTGCACATGAGATTAGCCAACCTGTCAATTGTCTGTATACATGCGCCCACTGATGTAAGCCAATCCCAGGATAAAGACTCATTTTATAATAATTTGGATAATCTGATGGGCTCTATACCTGAGCACGATATCAGATTGGTGATTGGTGACTTTAATGCTAGAGCTGGCAGAAATCAGACCGACTTATGTAACAATATAGGTCCGTACTCCCGACACGAAACTGCGACCGAGAATGGGGAAAGAATGATGTACTTTGCGATCGCTCATGATCTCAAAGTAGCAAGTACATTCTTTCCTCATAAAAACATCCACTTAGAAACATGGACACATCCACGTAAAACATCCCGAAGCGAAATTGACCATGTGTTGATTTCAAAAGGGCGGGCTAGGGTTGTCCGAGACGTGAGATCGTATCGGTCGTCAACCAAATTCGTAGGCAGTGACCATTTTATGGTTGCTGCAAAGCTACGATGGAAATTTTCGTACAAGTCAGGGAGGACAGGAGAATATAAAACGCGATTCTCCTGTGAAGGTCTGATAAATGAAGAAACGCGACGAAAATATCAAGATCTTGTCAGCAATAGCATTATGCAATCCAATTACCAATCTGATGATGTGAACAGTGTCTGGGAAGTATTGAAAACCTCGGTTGTCGATGCTGCCCAGCACACTCTCGGTATAGTGAAAACTAAGCCCAAAAATGATTGGTTTGATGAGGAGTGTCGTCTTGCTGTTGAGCAACGCAATATAGCCCACAATGAAGCTCAGACTCGGTTTACAATTGCAAGGAAAAACAAGGCAGTTCTTGCTAGGAGGACAGCTAAACGCATTTGTAGACTGAAGAAGCGAGAATGGTGGAAGGCTAAGGTCTTAAGAGTACAACAACTCAGCAATGAGCACAATTCGCGTGGTTTCTTTAAAGGAATCACCGAATTGCACCATACCTTAAGATCTCGGTCAACTGCCATTCGGGACCAGGATGGAAACCTCTGTGTTAACGTCGATGCGGTACTCGATACATGGCGTGAACATTTTTCTGATTTACTTAATGTTCCACATGTATCACAAGCTGTGTTTGAATACCCTCAAATACAGACCGCGGAGATGTTCATTGAGGATCCATCCTATGAGGAATTCACAATGGCCATACGGAAATTAAAGAAAAATCGTTCACCAGGAGTTGATTGCATTAATTCAGAGCTCTTGATATTCGGAGGGCTAACTTTGTGGAACTGTCTTTTCGACCTTGTTCGATTGGTATGGCGAAATGAAGTTATGCCCGAAGAATGGAAAGTGGCCGCGTTATGCCCAATTTTCAAAAAGGGTGATCGCTTGAAATGCGAGAATTATCGCGGTATAGCTCTCCTTTGCACAGCATATAAGTTACTGTCATACATTATCTTGGGAAGAATTACTCCTCTAGCGGAGGAAATTGTCGGTGACTACCAAGGAGGATTCCGTCCAAATCGGTCAGTCACTGATCAAATTTTTTCGCTGCGGATGATTCTTTCCAAGTACTACGAAACATCTTGCGATGTACACCAGGTATTCCTAGATTTCAAGCAAGCCTATGACTCGATCAATCGAGAGAGATTATGGTATGCGCTTGAATATTTAGGAATACCGAAAAAATATGTACATCTCTGTAAAATGACAGTAACGCAGTCACAATGCTGTGTAAAAGTTGAGAACAGGCTATCGAGAACTTTTGCAATCACTACTGGTGTTCGACAAGGAGATGCGCTGTCCCCGATACTTTTTAATCTCATGTTGGAATACATCCTTCGTAAAAGTGAAACACCTCAGGACAACATCTTATTCCGACAATCCAATCAACTTCTTGCTTATGCAGATGATATCTGTGTGATTGGATTAAATGGCAACGGAGTGAAAGAGATACTTGATCCACTGGAACAGTGTTCAGCTTCCGTTGGTCTCAAAATCAACGAGTCAAAAACCAAATATCTGATATCTGGTTTTCGAGACCAAGACGCAATTGATTTCAGTAGTGGAAACCACACGTTTGAAGGAGTGATGAGATTCAAGTATCTTGGATCTCTCATTACTCACGATAATAGTGTGGGAGAGGATATCAAGGTCCGCCTTGCCGCTGGCAATCGGGCTTTGTATCCTCTACGTCCACTGCTGAAATCAAAATATCTTGCAAATACGGATAAGCTGAAACTGTACAGAGTGTTGATCAGACCCGTTGTCATGTATGGATGTGAGAGTTGGACCTTGACGGATGAGTACAAAAGATGGCTTCTAACATTCGAGAGAAGAATCATGCGTGTGATATATGGTCCAAAACGCGACGTCGATGGCACTTACCGAGTTCTTTTCAATCACGAGATCAGGAATTTAATGCAAATTCCTGATATCGTGCATGAAATTAAAGGACAGCGAGTACGCTGGCTCGGACACGTTCTGCGTGCTGATCCGAACCGAATGATACAGCGAACCTTTAAGGGCGAGCCGCCTTTCGGTAGGCGAAGAGGTCGCTGTCGGCGACGATGGCTCCACGGCGTAGAGAGCGATCTGGCATCTTCAAACTGCCTACAACGGTTTGGAGAGTTGGCTCGTGATCGAAACCGATGAAGTCAGATTGTTGACACGGTACGGGCCAATAATGGCCTGTAAAAACCGTAAAAATAAAAATAAAAAAAATATCCATTGTTATAAAGAGTTATACAAACAAATAAAACAAAACCTGCAATGCAAGTCACAGTAGAACCATTGTTTTGAACTAGTGATCATTGTCATGTTCCGGTTTAACTAATACTTTTCCAAGCACTTGTTGTTCATATTTGTTATTTGAATTGTGTTTAGTTACCATCGGTGGCAGGTAAATTAGGTTTATGTAGTTAATTTATGACTATTGAGCTTTATCAATCTCCAAGAAGTAAAATTGCAAAAACTAATAATTATGAGCTCTGAAAATCTATTAAAATAAAGTTAGCCTCATCTCTCTTCCAGCATACATTTTTTTTTCATATTCTAGTAATGTGATTCTAGTAATGGAGTCATCGTTGGTTTTTGTTTTCTATTTAATAAATTTCGCCAAAATTGACTTATTTTAATAAATATACGATCATGAGCTAGGTACATACTTAAATTTATTCAATTAAAAGAAAATGGATGCTATTTTATTATAACATATGGGGAAAACGTTGCAAAACTAAATAATACAAAAAGATAAATGGTTAGGCGAATAAAGGGAGAAAATTCAGTTCATCGCATTAAAACAGAGCACAGAAAAGATCGTGTGCTGTTTATTTAAATAACCGGATAACTATACAGAGGTAATTTGCAATGTTGAGGCGCTATTTATTACTATCGAGCGTATAGCGAGGGATAATTTTGGGTTATGTACATTATATTTATTGCATCATGTTTCTTTATATTTTTTATGATTTTATTATTTTTTACATTCCTTAAATATATATTTTAGTTATTTATTATATATTTTCAATATGTACTGGATGATCGCGCACGGTTTTCAACATATTTTATAATTATTATTGATAATTTATTGGGAGTTCATTATTCTTTCATTTTCTCTGTTTTTAGTTTTATGTTTTTAAACACCTTGACTGTTGACATGGAAATGAGTAAAGTATTTTTTATATGGGTGTAGAATGCAATATGGGCACATAATTCAGTTCCATTGTACAATGTGTATAACATTACATACAAAAGTATTTCCATTGTTTTTTATTCGAATACAATTTTATTTTTATAAATACTTAATTATATACATAACTACCATACATAATTAAGTGTTTTTAAATTTTAAAGACCTAATAATTTTAGGTTTAAAGTATTAACAAAAATATTTATGATATCAGTGATTTTGCACAGCAAGGTTAGTAATAATTATTACCTTTCTAAATAACGATATTCAATATCTTAAAATAATGTTTAAATGATGAATTAAAATGGCTCCATTGGATAAGAGATAGTGGATGAGTGGACAATATTTTATTGTCTAGTTTACACTTCTTTTTAAAATAGCTCTATTTAAAATATTAATTTAGAATGTTTTGAGGTTTTAAAAATTTCGTTAAAGTAGTGAAATCGTAGAATATGCTAATGATGCTCGTGACAACTAATATTGTAATCGTGACAACTAATAATGGGTAGTTATACCAGAACTCCAATATGGCAATGAATAACGAGCTAGGGCGCTGAATCAACCAGCCGTTGAGACGTTTTGTCTTTTTAAACTGTATAGCATCTAACGTGATCTTTAGCGTCATTGATTTGCTGTGTGACCGAAAATCTCAAATCCATCTCATCAAGTAATGCAACTACCGCCCAGGTGGCTCAGTGGTTAAAGCTGTGGCAGTTGGAGAGGGAGGTACCGGGTTCGAATCCCGATAGGGGCAGGATGCAAAAGGGATTTTTCACCATCTGATTACGATCGGTGGTGTAAATGAACACATCTATGACCCCCTGTTGGAGTGCAGTACTCATGGGATGACCCATCTTCCATGTCAGTACTATAGGCTGGCATGGAGCTATGCAATGCGCAGATGGTTCTACGAAAATCGGACCTATAGCCGTACGTCCTCGATTTGGCCGTTAAGGCGTAAAGTAGGACGTAAATAAGCGAACCGCGAAAGAGCTGGGAGAGCCTTGAGCCCCAAAAAAGATAGCATAGAATAAAACATAAAAAAAAAAATAAAAAAAAGTAATGCAACTGGACTTGATGTATGTTGCATTTCGTTTGTATATACGTTGTGAGGCTTTGTTGCAACAGTGCTAGTTAGAAATCGTTTTTCGATTTAATTATTTAATTTACTACTGTGGCGTTACAATTCATTTTGTATGTAAAACTAAAAATCTAGAATTAATTCAACTCTTTGCTATCTGACTTAATAAGTTATTGGACCATATACAAATATCATATAAAACATCGCCACACTCATTGATGTAATTCATTTATCGTCACACAGAGCGAAAGATAGTGTATCGTATAGTGAATTTTTGGTGCATGCATATAAAAATGGGTAGCGTCTCGCATTTATTAGAGATTTCAACACTTACAGGTGAGGTTACGTATCATTTAAGTAACCCAACAACGGCTAACGGTGTTTAACGCAACGAATCTTATAACAACAATTCAAGGTATTTGACATATTTTCTAAATTAAATTCGTACGTGTTGCAATTTCGCAAAGTGATTTTAATATTTTGAAACAATATTTTAATTGTAACGTATTATCACTAAGTTCAAATTTATGATATTTAAATCATCAGATAAAATAGTTGATAGGTTGTTAAGTTTTCCAATATATTTATATGTGATCATCAATCATATATCAATCAGGAAGAAGCAACACTTTGCTTCTTCCTGATTTTAATTATTATTTTATGTCTGACTATTACGTCATTTTATATGTATTACTATTACGTCATTTTTAATGTCAAGTCGTATTTGTAGACTTATTTATAAATAAATAAATAAATAAAATTTCCAATATTAACATCGAAACTATAGACTTACAAATGTCTAAGTGTTACACGTTTGATTGAAAATTATAAAGGCAAACTCATATATGTGTAGATAATACAAAATATTAGCTTCTTTGGTTGGATCTATGCAAAAATTATCATACTATATTTCAAGATCGATATTTGCGTACCTTGATGTTATTAATTTCCCATCCAGGTTGTAATTTCTGCAATAACTCTTTCTTACGTTGTGGGTTGTGTAGCCATGCCAACTGACCTTCTTCAATTCGTTTGTTATTTGCGTAACGAGCCTTTGTTCGGCCACTTGACAATTTGGTTTTTACTTCTGACAAATCCGTGTATGTAGTTGATCTCCTCTTTCAAGTTGTCCACATATGCTTGTCCACATTTAGCTGATGATGGAACCGCTCCAAATTTCAGATCGCCTGGCAGTCTTAAATTGTTGCCGAAAAGTATAGTCGCTGATGTTACTCCCAGTGTTATGTTATGCACCGCAGATTGATAGGCCATTAAGAACAATGGAATATCTTGATCCCAATTCCGCTGGTTTTTATCAACTGTTTTGGCTGAAAGGTGTTGTTGGTGCGTTTTACTAATTCCCAGTAATTGGCACAATTCTTGGAAGACAATCTATTCAAAATTCTGCCCTCGGTCGGTATGCAGTTCCATGGGTACACCATAACGGCTTATCCAATTGTATACCACTGCATTGGCGATTGTGATTGTTTCCTGATTTGGAATGGGGTATAACTCTGGCCACTCGGAAATTGCCCACACTGAACGCAATTTTTTCCTTATCTTCGTATGCGACCTCCACTTGCCAATAGCCGCTCTGAAAATCCAACGTTGAAAACATCCGTGCTGCTACTAATGTATCAAATATGTCGTCGATCCTAGGCAAAGGGTAACTATATCCTTCTTGGTAACTGCGTTGAGCTTCCGATAATCAACGCAGAATGGCATGCTTCCATCCTTCTTTTCCACCAATACTACTGGTGAACTCCATGGACTCGTTGACTGCTCAATAACACCCGATTTTTGCATATAATTTGCCATCTTATCCCTTTCTGCTTGCTTAAACACTGGCAATCTTCTTGGCGCTTTTCGAATTGGTGCTGATGTTCCTGCGTTGATCCGGTGTTTAACCATGTTCGTTCTGCCATTATCATCCGGTGCACCACATAAAATGGACATATACTTCTGGAGTAACTCCTTTGCTGCTTGTTTTTCTTTGTGATGTTAATTACTCCGGTAGTCTTCGGTATATCGGCGATGGTGTTGTCGCCCGTTTACGTCGTATCTTCCAGGATTCCCACGAGGCGTGCCCTGTTTTGTCACAAACCCAACATTTGATTTTACAATTTCCAACCCGAAATCTCGTTGTCCGCCAGTTATCTGTTGCTTTGATGCTATTTCCTGGTTTGTGACTGACTGCTGGTTCCACTTCTACTTGACGTAACTTGACTGCTGGTTTGATGAAGTTGTTTGCAGCCTCGTTTGAAGTGCACACGCGATGGTTTCCGCGTACGTTGCTTTTGGAGATAATATTACTGCACGTCTCGTTTCCGGATCACGTATTCCATCGATGATAGCGTCGATCTTGATCCGCTCTGTGTGTCTGCGAGGTGCACTAACCGCGCTATATCGTATACCGCATACTCCTGGAGCGTCTCTCCAATCCACAGACATCGTCCCTTCAATTCTATACGATGTAGCTCCCGCCGGTGGTCACCTCCATATTTACGCTCCAAAGCTAACATAATTCTACCGTTGTCTTTGAGATCACATTCCGACACGATCTGCTGTAATTCGGCCACACTTTCTTTTAATGCCACAATTAATGCTGTCACTCGATCTTCTTCACACCAAGCGTTTGTTGTGGCCGCCATTTCAAACTGGAGTTTGAAGATGTTAAAAGTTCCGTCGAACGTTTCAATCTTCATTAATCGTTGGTCGGTCACCTCGATTTGTTGGTCGATTTTGTGATCCATTTCCATTTTGATGATGTCGAATTTGTGTTCAACGTATCGGAAAGCTCTAGAAATTTGTTGTTCACACATTTTTCTTGCTGCTCTAGTCCTTCGATAATGCTCTCTTGACCTGTTCTTATGCTTTTCTAATCGGTTCGCATCTGCTTTTTTAAACTGTTTTGGTCGCTTAACATATCGGTTTCCAACCCGCCGATCATATGTTCTTGGACAGTAATCATTTTTTGGTTTTGAAAAAATTACAGTTGATGGACATGGATTGCGCAAAGCGAACGTTGGTAAATTTTTGACATTTAAAACAGATGGAGTTGCGAATGGTGTGAATAGTGTTGTCTTCGTTATTTTTGCATGTAATTTACGTTTTATGTAATTTACACTGTCTTTTACATATGACGATAGATGAAGATTTTATCTCCACCGAAGCCAAAAACTAAACCGAAAACTAAATTAAAATAATTAGAACATAAATTAATATAACTTTAGAGGCTAGTTTCCTGGGGGTCGATTCTCGTTATGTGAAAAGTAAAGTGAAAAGTATTTTCAGTGAGAAATATTCATTTTCGATTCTCGTTCTATGGATATTTTGGTCGTGAAAATACAAATATTATGTTGAATTACATTTTTTTAAATAGTAAATGTAAAATCTAGATACAAAATTATAATTGATTGTCAAATATATTTTTAAATTCGTTTGTATAAAATAAAATTAACAACTATAGGGTTATTTTAGGGTAATCCCTAAATGTGACAATAACGTTAAGTATATTTCAAATAAGTGTATGCAACAAGGTGTGAATTTCTATTAATTTTAAATAGGAAAATGGAGAAAACGCTCAAAGGAAAAATTACCCTGAGGCACAAAAAGCTTTTTTTGATTGATTTTTTGGAAATGAATTTAGATTTAGCACATAGGTGGTTTTATCTTGAATATAAAAATCTATTTTAGTTTTATTAATTGTATTAATGTTATTAATATTACTTTTATTATAATATTGGTTTAACTCAGTAGATGAGGCTCGGACGCGAGATGCGGGCTTAAATCATTTAGGCACAAAATTAAATGCGTTAGGAGGGCAAGTAAAGATAGGTCAAAGTAGAGAAAATTTTGGAAGGATCAAAAGTTAGTTTTATAACCAAACTTTTTTTAAATCCATTATCATTTTACAGTTTTATTTCAGATTGTATGCAAAAGAGAGATACTCAGTGATAAAGGCCAAAACCAATAAGAGCGGTGAAAGTGGGTCAAAAGCCATAAAATCATTGACCGAACTTGATCAGATGGATAGCAATAATGACGCTACAAGCCATTGATGGAGACTTTGGTTTGCTAGAACATGGCGAACAACAATCCATTGTGTGATTAATTAATACTATCAAAACTTCTTTTATTACAATAGTTGATATTATATCCATAGATTCGACCATCCAGCAGCTTTCAGTCATCAACTGACCTTAGCGAATCAGTGGGAATCGCTCAAGAGGTTCCACGAATTCCAGGAACATCAGTGGATATTGAAACTGACAAAACTTTGACCGCGCAGCCAGTAGATGCTCAGGCAACAATTTTTACTCGGCCATCAGTCAGAAGAACTAACCGTGCCAGACCAGACGTAATGAATGAAGAAAACTATTTGACCAAGATGATAAAATTGGAGGAAAAAAATTGAACTCAAACAAGAGAAACTGAACATTGAACAACAAAACCTGTAATTTTGGCAACTATTTTCAATAGTTTAAATGGAATAAAAAATAAAATAACAGACACTTTTCATATTAATTCAAAATCATTTAATGTAATGGAACGTACAAACTAAAACTAAACAAATTGCTTGTGTTGCAATTTTTCGTTTTACACATACATCTTTGCCGATTTCTTTTTCTCCTTTGTATAATAAAGTGAGCATAGAACCATATTATATTATTAATTAACATATTAGTATTATTAATCATAATAATATTATTAATAATGATAATATTTTAATATATTTTACAGCTGTATAATAATAATAAAATGTAAAAATGTATTCCGCAATCTAGTACAAAATTAAAACGGTTTATTCAGCGTAACTCAGCAAGTTTTTTTTCAAAATGTCAACGAAAATCGCATCATTTAGCTTTGTGAAATATAAAAATGAGAAACGTGTGTGAAAAAATAAATGAAAGTTTTTTTTCACGCAATTTATTCACAGAACGAGAATCGACCCCCTGGTATTCCTAGATTTCAAGCAAGCCTATGACTCGATCGAGAGAGGACATGGTATGCGCTTGAATATTTAGGAATACCAAACAAATACGTACATCTGTGTAAAACAGTGTTGGCATACCGGAAAAAAATGGTAACGTTATTAATTTCGTTATACTTCCGAATTAAATTTCGTTATCGTTACGGTTATTGGTACGTAACTTAAAAAACGAATAATTTCGTTCCGTTATACCGGTATTAATTGGTACATAGACCTTAAATTTACATAGATTGATTA
>OZ010736.1:75926596-75929096 GCA_963932295.1 Tipula lateralis | reverse complement strand
TACATATACATATACATATACATATACATATACATATACATATACATATACATATACATATACATATACATATACATATACATATACATATACATATACATATACATATACATATACATATACATATACATATACATATACATATACATATACATATACATATACATATACATATACATATACATATACATATACATATACATATACATATACATATACATATACATATACATATACATATACATATACATATACATATACATATACATATACATATACATATACATATACATATACATATACATATACATATACATATACATATACATATACATATACATATACATATACATATACATATACATATACATATACATATACATATACATATACATATACATATACATATACATATACATATACATATACATATACATATACATATACATATACATATACATATACATATACATATACATATACATATACATATACATATACATATACATATACATATACATATACATATACATATACATATACATATACATATACATATACATATACATATACATATACATATACATATACATATACTACATATACATATACATATACATATACATATACATATACATATACATATACATATACATATACATATACATATACATATACATATACATATACATATACATATACATATACATATACATATACATATACATATACATATACATATACATATACATATACATATACATATACATATACATATACATATACATATACATATACATATACATATACATATACATATACATATACATATACATATACATATACATATACATATACATATACATATACATATACATATACATATACATATACATATACATATACATATACATATACATATACATATACATATACATATACATATACATATACATATACATATACATATACATATACATATACATATACATATACATATACATATACATATACATATACATATACATATACATATACATATACATATACATATACATATACATATACATATACATATACATATACATATACATATACATATACATATACATATACATATACATATACATATACATATACATATACATATACATATACATATACATATACATATACATATACATATACATATACATATACATATACATATACATATACATATACATATACATATACATATACATATACATATACATATACATATACATATACATATACATATACATATACATATACATATACATATACATATACATATACATATACATATACATATACATATACATATACATATACATATACATATACATATACATATACATATACATATACATATACATATACATATACATATACATATACATATACATATACATATACATATACATATACATATACATATACATATACATATACATATACATATACATATACATATACATATACATATACATATACATATACATATACATATACATATACATATACATATACATATACATATACATATACATATACATATACATATACATATACATATACATATACATATACATATACATATACATATACATATACATATACATATACATATACATATACATATACATATACATATACATATACATATACATATACATATACATATACATATACATATACATATACATATACATATACATATACATATACATATACATATACATATACATATACATATACATATACATATACATATACATATACATATACATATACATATACATATACATAATAACATATACATATACATATACATATACATATACATATACATATACATATACATATACATATACATATACATATACATATACATATACATATACATATACATATACATATACATATACATATACATATACATATACATATACATATACATATACATATACATATACATATACATATACATATACATATACATATACATATACATATACATATACATATACATATACATATACATATACATATACATATACATATACATATACATATACATATACATATACATATACATATACATATACATATACATATACATATACATATACATATACATATACATATACATATACATATACATATACATATACATATACATATACATATACATATACATATACATATACATATACATATACATATACATATACATATACATATACATATACATATACATATACATATACATATACATATACATATACATATACATATACATATACATATACATATACATATACATATACATATACATATACATATACATATACATATACATATACATATACATATACATATACATATACATATACATATACATATACATATACATATACATATACATATACATATACATATACATATACATATACATATACATATACATATACAT
>OZ010736.1:75924071-75926396 GCA_963932295.1 Tipula lateralis | reverse complement strand
ATCAAGACAGCAGACTACTGAACTTATAATGACCTGGATTGATCTGACAGCCAACGTGATGCGCCAGTATACAGAATCGTCCTTCAATTAAGCAATATTACTCGTAGTTAAGCAGGTAATTGATTGAATAAATTACAATCAATCTTGGGCTCCAGATTGATCATGTAAATATGATCAAGTAAATAAGACTGAATAAAAGCTTTCTATCTTGTATTATATTAGATCTAATGGATAGAAATTAAAATAGGAGCATCATGAAAAACAAGAATAAGTATCTTATGCGAAAACGAACATAACTATAATCGCCTAATGATGGAAATCACACCAGCCAAACTACTACCATTAGATTGATTTGAACTGTGCAATGTATAGATGACAATACTGTAAGGATTAAAAACTAACTTTGAAAATTAACTAAATCTAAGTGGTTAGATTCAGTTAATTTTCAAAATGTTAAGGGTATGATTCACAATAGTTGTTAAAATGAAAGTTGTTGTTATGAGACTAGATATTACTTACCAAAGAATTAGAACAGAATCCAATGCATGAGTAGGAAATTATGGTTCAATGGAGTATATCATGATCGATAAAACCAAATTATTTGCTACTGAATAATGTTATAACTACTTTATTGGTTTACATGAAAATATTTTCAAACGTAGCAAGTCAAGAAAATTTATTTTTGAAAACTAAATTGTCTAACTAAATCTAATTTAGTTTTCATATAAACTTGTATCAGTAAAGTATTTTGCCATTTTATTTTAAAAGAAATAATTTTTTCATTAATAATATAAACATAGTAAGTATATATTATTTATTTTTAATTAAATTTGAATGCAATTTCTGTGTGTTTGTGTATGAGCGTTTTCCTATTCTAAGCGGGCTGAATCAAAAAATCGGTAAATTTATTTCCTGTATGGGCCTGGGTGTGCATTTATTTATGTTTGTGTGTATATGAATAGCTATGTATATGTGAGTCTGCATATGTATGGATGTGTGTATGTGTCCATGTGCCTCAATGTTTATGTATTAGTTATTTTCTAAGATACCAAATTACCGCTCTCTGTAAATTCTAGTTTTGGAGCTAAACTGATAAGGAACCCGGAATAAAACTATATTCAGAACATTTATTGTTGGACGCATTTATCTGGCAGGAAATTTATGTGAAGTAAGGTGTTTTGAAAATTAAAATAATAATAAATTAAATAAAAAATTAAAACCTTCAAAATTAATAAAATTAAAATATTTGTTTGATTAGAATATGAAACGATTACCTTTGTTTCGACACACACTCACACACTATATATATATATATATATATATATATATATATATATATATATATATATATATATATATATATATATATATATATATATATATATATATATATATATATCGCACCATGTGTGCAATAAAACGATAAGTATACTACTTATCTCGTTATTGCATGATTGCATTTTCATATAGTGCAGAGAAAGTAGTACATTTCAGTTTAACTCATTTTTTAAAATGGGTCCTCCTGCGGATATAATTATTTATGCGAAAATAATTATATACCCGCATTATACAAAACATTTTATAAAAATTTACCCCACACTACTAACATCGATGAAGGTTCAGATGATTAACAGTCTATAAATTTTTGGTCTTTATATTATCAAATTTATATTATTTACATTATCAATAGTATAAAATTATTATTAAAATATTGAATTAAAAAAACGGCAAGTGTGTTTTAATAATTAAAATCCCCACTCATAATCCGAAATCTAATCATAGTTATGTTTTATGATTTAATGTTGACTACAATAAAAAATTATGTTTAAAATTGTATTGCAATACTGCGATATGTAGAGTTACAATAGTATAAAAAGAATTAATTTTTTTTATAAATACTACAACTCGACTTACAATATAAGATCTTAAAATTTCTTCAGTCAAAAAAACTATAACTAGTACTTACAATACTGTTTTAATTAAATTGTACACCACGAGTAATTCATTTACTATTTTAAACTAATCTGTTTAGAATTTTGAAATGATCCCAAAAATTGTCAAGAAATATGAACCATTTGGAGTATAGAACATTCTCAACTAAGCAAGTATTCAAAAAGATTTAGCTGAAAACCTAAAAACGTTTCTCCTGAAAATTGATGTTTTTGACTTATCGTTTTATTGCACGCATGGTGCGATTATATATATATATATATATATATATATATATATATATATATATATATATATATATATATATATATATATATATATATATATATATATATATATATATATATATATATATATATATATATATATATATAT
>OZ010736.1:75896571-75919071 GCA_963932295.1 Tipula lateralis | reverse complement strand
TACTCATATACTATATATACTCATATAACCTATACTATATATACTATATATACTCATATAATCTGCAGTAGCGGTCCGTGGGTTTCAAACATGGGTGGGCAAAATTATATAAAACTTCATGAAAAATTAAATTAAAAATAGAAGTGTTATCGATACAGAACTCTGCCATTAAAATTGTCTATTTCATTGATCAGGGTTCTTTAATTGAATATACAGCTAATTTCTTCAATCATTCGTCCCTCATTGTGCTTCTTTAATAAGATTTTACAGTTTTCAGCGTTTAAAAAACATCGTTTTGATACTGCGGTCGACATCGGTATGGTTATTATTATTATCGAAAGGCGAATAACTTCTTCGAGTATTTTTTCTAAATTGTTATTATAAATAGTTTTGACTAGCTCACAAATAGTTTTTCGGGCTGAAATATCATTGTTTGCTGATAAACTACCTGTAGTTTAGATTTCAAGAGTGCTTTATCTAAAAATGGATATAAATTGGCTATTGTAATTAGCAACTGGTAAGAAAAGTTTAAAGCATAAAGCTTAATTTTTGTGCAATCTAAAAGTACTGATTACTAAATATTCTGCGTTGCTAAACCTATCGTTAACAAGCTCTCGTATTACGTCATACGCTTCTTTTAAAATAAATGTAATTGTTTAACGAGAAAAAAATCTTTCAAACGTAATAAACTTAAAATCGTTTAGTTATAAAATAAAACCACACGCTTCGCGAATAGTTCTTTCATCCGAAGTTGTGCCGTTCTGAATGGTTGCCATGCAATTTTTTTATCTCTTGCACTTTTTCATACACTACGTTAATTGTACGACTGGAAATTCCCGAGATAAAATTTGGTCGTGGTAGCTTTTTGTCACAGATTTGCAATAACTTATTTATTTTTTAAGAGATACACAAAAAAAATGGTGATATCCTATATATAAATTGGCAAAAAATACGCAGTTCTGATATTTGTTTGGCGCACACGGCCTGAAGGACTAAATTTGAAACATAAAAGTAGACAAAATATACGTTAGGAAAATCCTGTTTTAATATGATTTGCACTTCACCTTTATTTCCACTCATAACTGTAACACCGTCGTAAGTTTGAGCAGTATTTTTGTCACTGGTAATATTCTATTTGTGCACCTTATCCATTAGCTGAACGATATTGGATTTCTACAAAAGAAATAAATCTTTAGACGACTTCTCCTGTTTAAATACGTTCTTTAGAAACTAATCAAAATATAAACACAAATTAACTTTTGTTTGAGACATCAGTAGTTTCTGCTTGAATGGAAATGTAAAGAATATCTTGAATTTCTGCATAAACGAAGTCGTTATATACGGTATTGATACATTTGAGAACATCATGTTGAATGTGCTTAAAAGTTTCGTTAAAAATTGGAGTAGTAGCATCATATGCTTTTAAAGTAACCTTATTTCTGCAAAATGATTCGAATATGGCTCTGAACACTCCCGGTCGATCTAAATCAGTTTTTTCATTATGGCCACATAAGGTCAATTCGCAACTGCCACAAATTTTAACTACTAACCGATATCATATTGAAAATCTATAATTATATAAAATCACGTAAGTTGAGGGAATCTAGTATTATTTAAAAACAGCAAAAGTCAACACATAAACCAAATCAAAAAACATTTTTTCTATTTCATCTCACCTTAAAATTAATTCCTATGTTAAAAAGGAGAGAGATAAAATTATACCAGCAAGTGATTTACGTCATTTGCCCACTATTCTTGTATAAAACCAAACTGAGAGACGATATTACCATTGTATTTGCATGGTATTTGGTTTAATAAAATCGTAAAGCTGAAAGAGAAATAATACATTTAATACTCAAATATGTAGCACTTTGCGATTTGCCTAATGAGAGTTTATAGACAAAATCCAAATATAAAATGCAAATAGAAGAGGAAATGCATACGTATGTATATTTTTGAGAGAAATAGAGATGAAATGAACCATTTTTTGCATTTTACTTTATGTACTCGTATATGTGTGTATTAGATATATATGCATGTATTACGAATATTTTACTTTAGAACGTTTTAACATGATTTTTTGAACAGGTTACAAACAATATGCGCGTAAATTTAAAACAAATCTTGTGAATCTATGGTAAACGATTTTTAAACTATAATTTGTTTGATCTTGATAGAAGTTTAGTAAATGGTAAAGGTGGGCACTGCCCACCTAGCCCATTATGACGGACCGCGCCTGATAATCTGAGAACTACAGTTCATCTTATTAGCAATACACATACTCAATATCATTAGTAAACTCTATGACTATATTGCATATCGCATAGAATTATTCAGTTTATACAAATAACATTTATATAAGCAAAAAAATAATACTACTATATATATACGAGTATTTAATATAATGAAATATTGGTGTATGAGTTTCTATACCGTATCTGTATACATTCATGTTTTCTTTACGTCCTTACCTTACGTCATTACAGCCAAATTGAGGACGTACGGCTATAGGTCCGATTTCCGTTGAACTATCTGCACATTGCATAGCTCCATGACAGCCTATAATACTGACATGGAAGATGGGTTGGCCCATGGATTCTGTACTCCAACAGGGGGTCATAAATGTGTTCATTCACACCACCGGATCGTAATCGTATAGTGAGAAATCCTTTGTGCATCCCGCTCCTATCGGGATTCGAACCCGGTACTCTTCCATCTTCAACTGCCGCAACATTAACCACTGCGCCACCTGGGCGGTAAGCAATATAGTATACATAACCCAAACGAATATTAGGCTGTATTAAATATTAAAGCGTTGTTTTTTTTTATGTAACATCTAATCAAACTCACTGTAAGAGCACAGATTCGTTGATGTCGCTGCAAGTGTATGATAACGAAACTGGAAATTTAGACATTAAAGACGAATATCTTTTGCATGAAAAACTCCTAGAGTCTTGTTCGAATGATCACTTATTTCGTTGTTGACTGTCCCAATTCTTCTTGTTATTGTGCCCTTCACAAACTGTGGTGCAAATTTAGCGCAAAATTTGTTTTCTGCAATGCTCTGTGGATGTGTTCTCACATAGACAGACTGGCCAACGGTGAATTCTACCGGGCAAGTTCTTAAATTGTACCTCTGAGCGGTTTTCTGATTTGCTTTGGTGATATTTTGTTTAACTTCAGCATGAACTAATGATAATCGAGTTGGAAGAGGCAGCATTACCTCATATAGTGTTATTATGTAAACAAAATTCAATTTGTATCTACAATACCAATACAATACCACTAAATCCAAATAATTAAATACATTAATCTTCTATATATGTATATATAACGCGTTTCATGACTCCAACTGACTCAGATCAGACCACATTTTCCATGCAAACCTAAGACACATTTTGATCCAAATTTCATTTTGACTCAAAATGTGTCTTTGGTTTGCATGGAAAATGTGATCTGTGTCGCGAATTTGGTCGCAGTTTTGGTAGTTTTTTGCTAATCGGTACAAAACCGAAAATACTACGGCAGATAGGGTATTTTATGAGACATGTTTCACCTACTACATAGTTAGGGAGATAGCGATTGTTTGGTTTATTTCGGGTCGTATATTTGTAACAATTAGTTAAGGATTACCCTTTAAATAATTGCATGATGAAAATGAATTGTCTAAGGAGTAATGGTAATGATCGATAAGGTAGAATTCTTGTTTTCCAAACTTGAAAAAAATGTCAAAATTCAATTTGGTCGAGGTGATGTTTGATTTTTGGTAGTGGATCAGTAGATATTTGGTTGATCTGGAAGAATCAACGAAAATAATAATAAGCTAGTATTTTAATGGATGACAATTTTTCATCAAAAAAAAAAAATTAAATTAAAATAGCTATAGTTAGTAATGTGCATAAGTGGTGAATTTTTTTTATAAAGACTTCAAATTTCTAATTAAGAGTGTAAATAAACTAAGAAAAAAAAACTATATTAATTGTAACAAGAATTCAATTAACCATTCAATTTAGTTGTAATTTAATAAATAAAGAACTTCTAAACGAATAAGAGCATAATGTTAAACATATAATGTTAAATAAATAACAAAAACATTAAAAGTTATACACAATAAATTGAATTACTAAACTACACAAATATCTTGTTTTAAACGTGAATTACTCCAAAACTGTTGGTTGAAACCCATCATCAAATTGATATATGTATATATAGATACATTTATATGTATCGATATCAGCCATCCATACGAGCAGCAATAGACGAGTCACAATAGAAGAGCATCTATAGAGAAGCAGAAGAACGGGATAAGTGGCGGTACTAAATGGAAAAGTGGTACCTTCTAAGATAAGTATTTAGTTAAGCATATCTGCTTGATTACAAAATTTGCTTTTGTTTTTAATTGAATTCATAATTGTAATTTATAAGTTGAATTTTCACCACCATGCAGAGCTAAAGTAATAAGTGTTGTTGTGGGTTGACTTAGTGATTGTGCGGTGCAACTTTTTGTTTATTTTTTTTTATCGATGGCAATTTGACAGTTGGCTTGGTGGCATGACCCTCCCACACCGGAAGAGACTGCCCGCATTTGTTTTTATCGCACCAGGCGTTGTAATGACCAACTCGTCGGTTACATATTCGGTAATTCAAAATATATTTCGTTTTCGTTTTTTTTTGAAAAAATATTTTTTGAATCAAAATGACGGTTATGTTATTAAACTTTCTTGAAGAAAAATTTCAAGCAATGTTTTCTTTCGTGGGTTCCACAAGTAACAACAGAAAATTGGAATTGTGGACCACATTAACTAGTAATTAAAATGAAATTTCGAAAAATAAATAAAAAATGGAACAATGGAAAAGGGTATATTTTTTAATCAACAAAATTATCGAAATATATTATTTTTATTTTTAATAAATAAATTTTGAAATTTTAGGTATGGCAGGATATGAAAAAAATTAACAAAACTTCGTCAAGAAAGGCTACGAACTGGAGGTGGGACCAAAGAAATAGCACTGACTGATGAAGACGAGCAAATCATAATGATTTATAATATTAACCATTTAGACTATCTATCGGATATGTTGAAAGGATCCATAATATCCCACAAATATTCATTGTATATTTTTGTTTTGCAATTTCTTTCAAAATATATAATTGGCACGATTAAGGCCATTTTAATATGTAATTTTGTAAAACTAAAACAAAGTTGAATTTGTCGTTTAAAAAAAATAAAACCAACAATATAATAAACTAAAGTTTTTTCACTTGTTTGGAAATGTTATGAAAAAACAGTCAAGTAAACAAACCAAAAAAACATATGCTTCATATTATACATAGACATTTACACTAATACTAATTTATCTCATTTGATGATCTGATCAAATCAGTTGGAGTCATGAAACACGGCTACATACTAATCATTTACAGTGAACGAGATTTCTATGGTACACTGTTTTTACCAAGAGTTATCGTTACCCCTATATTCACAAAGAGGAGTTAAAGAAGCAGACTGAAAAAATGTTACAAGATGGGATAATTCGCCCAAGTTTCTTCCTTGGTCGTTTCCTATTTGAATCGTTCCTAAAAAGGCCGATGTCAGCGGGAAGGTCAATTGGCGATTAGCAATCGACTAACGCAAGTTAAATGAGAAAACGGTTGATGATCGATATCCTTTACCGAATATAACAGAGATTCTCGATAAGTTAGGGAAATGTATGTATTTCTCTACCTTGGAACTTGCGTCTGGATTCCACCAGATCGAAGTAAGGAAACAAGATATTCCTAAAACGGCATTTTCCGTCGATCACGTGCATTACGAGTATATCAGAATACCTTTTGATTTAAAGAATGCCTCTTCCACATTCCAAAGGGTCATATATATATAAGTATATAAATATATATATATATATATATATATATATATATATATATATATATATATATATATATATATATATATATATATATATATATAAATATATATATATATATATATATATATATATATATATATATATATATATATATATATATATATATATATATATATAAATATGTATATATATATATATATATATATATATATATATATATATATATATATATATAAATAAATAAATATAAATATATATATATATATATATATATATATATATATATATATATATATATATATATATATATATATATATATATATATATATATATTTATATATATATATATATATATATATATATATATATATATATATATTTATTAATATATATATATATGTATATATATATACATATATATATATATATATATATATATATATATATATATATATATATTAATAAATATATATATATATATATATATATATATATATATATATATATATATATATATATATATATATATAAATATACATATATATATATATATATATATATATATATATATATATATATATATATATATATATATATATATACATATGTATATATATATACATATATATATATATATATATATATATATATATATATATATATATATATATATAAAGTTCAGCAAAGCTATATAGTCATCGATATTTTGATATGTCGATGACTATATAGCTTACGAGTCGGGATCGTTATCGTACCACCAAAATACAAAATCATCTGTATCACAGGATCTGAATCCCATTCTAACGGTGTGCCGTACATTGTCAGAACTTCGTTCGCTTTACCCACAATTTTGTTCCTAATAGCCCTAAAGAATATTTTTGAACATGGGTGTCCATGGATATCATGCACATAGTAACTATTTCATCTATACGTTCTCTTTGAACTCATAGAGAGTATCTACCTCCTTCGTAACGGGGTAGATCTTTGATTGCATCCCGAATCCGGAGGCTTTTAAGGACATCGCTTACGAAATCACTTTTGATAACGTTAATACCACTGTTATCCCCGTCAAACGACTTTGTTTGATTAATTTTTTTTATTTCTAATTTTCCAACTGTAATGTTAATTTCAACTTTAAGTTTTTTAAAAATGTCCGTTAAGTTTTCGATTTTTTCTGTTAGTTTTTGGAAGGGAAAATTAACCATTTTGTTAATTAACCCTAAGGAAAATTAACCATTTGGAAGGGAAAATTACACATACCAGCATAAAATAGCCGCATATAATCATATGATACACCGATTAAATAAGATCCCGATGTCAAAAGAAGATTATCAAAATGAACTTAAGATAATTAAATACATCGCACATAAAAATGGTTATACCACGGCCAAGAATATATATTCAGAACCATTACCGACAGAATACTATGTTACAGTTTGATGATAATACCCAAGAAAAATACGTTATTGTGGATTATAATAAAAACACTGGCCAACATATCCAGAAAATATTCAAAAACTTTGGATATAAAGTTGCATGTAAAACGCATAACAAATTAGAACAACAAATTAGACCAAACAGTAACATTACATTATACAGCGGAATTTATAAATTAACATGTTCAGACTGTCCATCATTTTACATAGAATAAACCGGTAGATCCTTTAAAATAAGATTTAACGAACATATAAAGGATATCCGTAAAATAAATACTTAGTCAAGATTTACTCTCCATATCAATAACTACAGATATGTATTCAAACTTAAAAATTCTCTCAAAGATTAATAAAAGCGACCAAATGAACAGGCTAGAAGAATTTGAAATATATAAAAACCGCCACAGTAAATGTCTACTCAACAACAAAATTAATACTATGACGAAAAAAATTTTCGAACTAGTTTTGAAAAATACGTCATAAAATACGTCATAACGCCGATTTTCAAACAATATACCCTAACCCTAGAGAAAAAAGTATAAAAAGGCATGAAAATTAAATTTATTGTCTAGTAAATAAAATAGACTGATGATGGCAAGATCGTTGCCGAAATAATTATTTTTATTTAATAATTTTAAAATAAAAATAAAAATATTTTAATAATATTTGATTTTATTAAAAAAGTGGAATAAGTCACTTACAAGGAAATTTAAAATGAATTTCCATAATTAAGATATAGTCCATAGAACGCGTACGAGTTTTTGTAGAATTTTTCTATGTCTAGGAATTGAGATGTATTCCATAGAAGTCAGGAACTATTCGTTGGCCCAACTATCGGTGCATATTGTTTGACAGGTGATTGGTTTAGGAACGCGTACGATTTTTTGTAGAATTTTACTATCTCTAGGAATTGAGATATAGTCCATAAAAGTCTATTTGTTGTCCCATCTATCGATGCATATTGTTTGATAGGTTGGATATTGTTGGATTAGGAACACGTACGATTTTAATTAAAATTAATTAATACTAAAAATGAGTAATGATTAATACTAAAATTAATTAATATTAAAATAATTAGGAACACGTACGATTTTAATTAAAATTAATTAATACTAAAATTAAGTAATGAAAAATTTTATCAAATTCATACTCCTTCTTTTCTCAAATTATTTACGACATTCTCTAATCAAACCAAATTTTATTTTTAATGACATAAGAAATTAATTTAAGAGATATCTAAACCCCATAATAAATGGTCTAAATACAACCAAAATAATTATAAGAAGAACTGTATCCAACTCACTATGGAAGCTACAATATAAGCAATACTAAGGGTCCGCCAAATAACTTTTTTTGTTTTTGAAAATGTTATAAAAAACACTACTGAATATTTTCTCAAATTTTTTTTTTATTTAAAAGTTCAATCCTTCCGGTTAATAATGGAAAATAATTTCATTCAAATGGCTGCCTCGGCTGGCCATGCAGTAGCCTACACGATCGGTCCAATTTTTAAGCACATTATCGATTGTGTGCAGCTGTATTTCACCAAGGGCTTCACGAATATTGTCCTTTAAAGCGTCAATTGTCTCTGGCTTGTCGGCGTAACACTTATCTTTGAGGGCACCCCACAAATAATAGTCCAACGGTGTCAAATCGCAGCTCTGAGGTGGCCAAACGACAAATGCGATCTTCAAAAACAGGGCGCAAAACATCGAGTGTAGCTTCAGCTGTGTGGCACGTAGCGCCGTCCTGTTGAAACCAAATGTTGCCAATTTCCTACTCTTCAATTTTTGTGAACAAAAATTCGTTCAACATGGCCCGATAACGATTGCCATTGATTGTAACGGCCACTCCTTGCTCATTTTCGAAAAAAATGGCCCAATTATGCCTCTGGACCAAAATCCGCACCAAATAGTGACTCGTTTTGGGTGTACCGGCTTTTTAATGTATGCGTGCGGGTTTTCCGTACCCCAAATGCGACAATTTTGCTTGTTTACATACCCGCCAACATCAAAATGAGCTTCATCCGAAAAGATGATTTTTTTGGCAAAATCGGCATCTTCTGTAAGTCGATCGCAGGCCCACTCAGCGAAGCGAAAACGCATTGGATGGTCAGTTGGCCTCAATTCCTGAACCAATTGGACTTTGTATGGCGTCATACCAAGGTCTTTATGCAAAATTCGTCTCAATGATGTCTCCGAAATGTTCAATTGTTGAGAACGACGGCGAATTGATGTTGATGGTGCATCACGCACACTTTCTGCCACAGTATCAATATTCTCGGGTGTACGCACTGTTTTTGGCTTTTCACGCTTTGGTATATCGATGAGGATGCCAGTTTCTTTCACTTTTTTCACAAGATAACGAACATACGGAGCTGACGGTGCTTCTTTTGTTCCAAAATCCGTACGCAATTTTCGCACACATTCTGCAACATTACCATGATTTTCAAAGTAATGTCGCAATATTTTCCAGCGTTGCACAAGCGTATACACAACCATATTCGTTCAGCGGAAGGATAAAACTAATTATCTGTCAAATCAGACATGAGCGAAGTGTTACAATCCAAGAAATAAGCACTAGTTGAAAAAAAAACTTTAGATGTCGGACCCTTTAGTAGAATCGAAACGGACATCATTAGTAAGAAAAAGCAAGACAATATAATTCTAACGAAACACTGAAGAGCTAACCGCAGGAAACAAATCCTCTAAAACTATAACATTCTTATGACGAGAAGAAAAATAACGTGTTTATTTATTTATAAATAAGTCTACAAATACGACTTGACATTAAAAATGACCTAATAGTCAGACATATAAAATAATAATAAAAATCAGGAAGATCAAAGTGTTGCTTCAATCTTCGTTTTAAGGTATCCTTGCTAGAAATAAAATCGAACAGGTGATTTATCTGATTAAAGCTTTTGCACATCATGTTAATCGGTTCATCAGAACCATAGTTGGTTCTATGGAAATTAATTTGCAAGAACTCATTTCTTCTTAGATGTCTACTGGGTACTTTAATTTGTAAATTTTCCAGTATTCATCGTGCGTCAATGTGACCTAATAAATATTACCAACATAAACGAACACATTAAAAGCTCACGTCTATTTTCCAGAGTTGCTACGTTGTTTGTTTTGCAGCCATCTAGATATGGTGGTAAACGATGCAAGTTCACTGATGTTTGTATCATAAAATGGACACCAAACAGTAACAGCATATTCCAATTGCGAGCGCACGTATGCGAAATACAGAATCTTGATTGTCTGGAGGTCATAAATATCTCCCGTCCATCGTTTAATAAAACCCCACAGAGAATTAGATTTAGCAATACATTGTTCTATATGTTTGTTACTCCTCATATTTTCCATATTGTGTACTTCGTAATGTTTTAAAACTGGATTTAATTTCCGGTGGAATGATAAAGTCTTAAACTTATTGACGTTCAGACTAAGAAGATTTGACTCACACCATATCGCTAAATGGTCAATGTCCTCTTGAAGTTTCTCGGCATCGCTTAAGTTCTCGACAATTCTATATATTTTGAGGTCGTCAGCAAACATTAAAATTTTAGAGTGTAGAATGACTTCAGTGATTGCGTCGATGAAAATGGTAAAAATCCAAGGGCCAAGATGAGAACCTTGTGAAAAACCCGATGTAGCTTGAATTGGCTTGGAGCTGCTGTTACCAATGTCGATGTATTGGATGCGGTTGCTTAGGTAGGATTTAAACCAAGCTACATAGTTGGTCAAATAGAGAGAATAAATATAGCCGACACCCGAAGATATCATACCGAAGATATCAAACAACCAGTCAGAGATATACTATATTCGTATTAGTGTACCCGAAGTTGTAATAATCGACAACGAAAGGCTAATCAGTTTAATTACAATCACATCCATAATGGAAAATTCCTTAAATATAAAAGTATTCAAGGTTCCTCCCTACAAAAGTGAAGTGAACGGTTAAATTGAGAGATTTCACTCAACACTGTTAGAAATAATGATGTCTTAAAACAGATGAAGTCCAACAATGATTCGTAGTGGTGCTCGAATCGTCAGTAAACCAACACTCAGTCACCCAGAAATAACCAATAGTTTTTTTTATAAAGTTTCAAATAGTTTCAATAGTATTTTTCGGGCGAAGTCCACATATTTCTATTTATAAAGAAACAAGAGCAGGATGTAGTATACCATAACAAGAAACGAAAACTGGTAAACACACCAACCCAGACTACATAATATAATATATGTACGTAAGAAGAAACAATAGATTAGGATCAAAACTAAGAGCTAAGTACAGACAAGAAATAGTTAAAGAATATCGAAATAAAACTATAATTACCGAGTCAGGAAAGACAATACACAAAGGCAATATTTAATCTTATACAAATCACTCTATAATTACAAATGTGCCTTAGGCTGAGTTCTCAAATCATTTCTACTAGCACTGGTAGGGCAAAGATATAAAAAGGAATATTCAAACTACACAGAAAAAAATTAATATATTTGACTAAAATCGTAGTTTAAATGAAGTTTTACTCCAAATAGAGAGCTTTTTAATATAACTAAACATATATAGTTAATTTTATTTATAAAATTTGTTTCCTTAAGTACAAAACTATTTATTTGATGACGTCGCGGAATTTTTTACGAAACATTGAGTATTTTAACTATTGGTATTTTAATTGTACTAGAATTTTGTAGACATACGAATGTGATTTATTAAAAACAAGATAATAAGTAATTTTTATTTATTCAAGTAAACAAATATATATATATATATATATATATATATATATATATATATATATATATATATATATATATATATATATATATATATATATATATATATATATATATATATATATATATATATATATATATATATATATATATATATACCGGGTGTTTCATTTAAACTGAGACGATCAAATATCTCGAAAAATAGCCACTCTACGGAAAAAATGTCCATAATCAAAATTTAATCATACCTTGGGGGAAATACATTAGTGCAAAAAAATAGTCCCTCATCCCCCACTTTGTAGGTGGGGCGGTAACTTTTAAACTAAGATATGCAGCCATATTTTTACTGTGAAAACGGATTCTACAACTTAAAGTACGTATGATTTGCATGAAATATTTTGTTCGGTTCATGATAGATGGCGTTGTAATCGACGAAATTCAATATTTTCAATTTCTTCTTAGAACACACGCAATCGATTCTGCAATACGTTTGAAATTAAATTTGTCATCAAAATAATTTATTCAGTTTTGTAAATCACATTTAACGTTTGTGTTATTTCTTATCTTCATGTTTTTCGTAATCGCAAAATAAAAGATAAAATACTTTAGAATGCAGCGTTTAACTGTGGCAGAGAAAATTGAAATTTCTGGTTTATGGAGAAGCTGCCAGAAATCTTGAAAACGCTGTTGCTATTTACGCTCAACATTTTCCGGATAGGATTCGTTTACGTGCTTCATTTGGTCGTACTATCAAACAATTTATTACTGATGGAAATGTTCGACCGAAATAGAGGACCCGTAGAGCAACAGGCACTGGAGAAAATGATGAAATTGCTGTATTGGCAACAGTGGCTCATAATCCTCATATTAGTACACGAAAATAGTTCACGTTTCCGGGTTGTCCCTCACCAGTGTTTGGAAAATTTTAAAACGGCACAAGTATCATCCATATCATGTGTCTTTACACCAAGATCTTCATGGCGCTGATTTCCAAAATCGGGTAACTTTTTGTCAAAAGGCATGTGAACAAATACAACAAAACCCCAATTTTTTTCGTTGCGTAATGTTCTCTAACGAATCGTCTTTTCGTGTTTTCAACACGATGGTTGTCCTGCACACTATTCGGTGGTGGCACGTGAAATACTTGATCGTGATTTCAATGGTCGCTGGATCGGTAGAGCTGGTCCGATAAATTGGCCCGCTAGATCACCAGATCTTAGTGCGCGTGGGGATATCTCAAAGACAAGTTTATAAACACGAACCAACAACACGTGAGAACATGATTGAGCGAATCAGAAATGCGTGTGCTGAAATTCAACCAAACACACTTCTCAGTTGTGTACAATCATTTGAAATGCGTATTAATAAGTGCATTGAAGTCGCAAGCCATCATTTTGAACACTTATTTTAAGCTAAAATTATTTTATTCACCTGCCATTTACATTAATAAATTGTTTTGATGACTAATTTCGAGTATTTTCAATGAAAACGTGATGTTTTTTATTTCAAACGTATTGCAGAATCGAATGCGTGTGTTCTTAGAAGAAGAAATTGAAAATATTGAATTTCGTCGATTACAACGCCATCTATCATGAACCAAACAAAATATTTCATTCAAATCATACGTACTTTAAGTCGTAGAATCCGTATCTGCAATAAAAAATATGGCTTTTTATCTTAGTTTAAAAGTTACCCCCGCCACACCTACAAAGCGGGGGGTGGGGGACTGTTTTGCACTAATGTATTTTCCCGCGGTATAATTAAATTTTGATTATGGACATTTTTTCCGTACTGTGGTTATTTTTCGAAATATTTGATCGTCTCAGTTTAAAAGAAACAACTGGTATATATACACTGCAGTTCACTTGAATAGGAACGACGGGTTTTAGGAATATTTCGAAACCGATTCAACTTTTTCAATATTTTTTTTTTAACAGGATTAGCACTTGTTTAAAATTACATAATTTTTAAATCAAAATACATTTGTAGGCCAGAAGAATTTTATTTTATTTTGTTTTTTCTTAAAAAGTGTTATTTTTGTTTGTTTCACTTGAATAAGAACGATTAACTAATTTTAATAAAAGTTATTTTATTGGTTAAAAATTTAATTGATTTCGATTTATTTTCAAAAATTAATTGAGTTTATATGGTTTTAATAATGTGTACTACTTCCCTTATTAAAAAATAACTTCATACAACCTGCTTGAGATGGAATCATACAAAATTTTTAAATAATCTAAAGAAATTTTTTTCTAGGCTTCATTTATCGCCTTAATAAGGCTTTTTTTACTGTTGAATTGTCGACCACCTTCGTAAACTTTCCGAGACAGCCAACCCCACACGTTTTCCATGATATTCAGATTAGGCACGGCAAAAGCTCTACATTTTGCTGAGATATCCATGATTTTATTATGTTAGCTGTATGGATAGGGGCATTATCTTTGCTAATATATCATTGGCAATGGCCCAAAAGTATCATTGAAGCGAGGAAATGCTTCTTCGAGGATGCCCTTGTAAGTTGCTGCGGTCATTTTTCCAGTTGGAAATGACAAATCTCCCGGACCATAAAATGATATAGCCCTCCACACCATAACGCCTCCTTCCCGGCTGTGGTGTTTTCGAAGGTCGTGAAAATAATAAATTAACCCATCGGGGCGGGGCCATCGAGGTTAAATTTCTTCTCATCAGAAAAACCGACACGTTTCCATTTTTCAGCCCATGTCATATGCTGCCTCGAGAAATCTAACCTTTTCTGTTTCCTCTCCTTTCATTTGGAGCTTTCTTCGAATAAGATGATCCGCTTTTTTAATCACTCTCCATACTGTTATTCGGCTGGCCTCCACACCAACTCTAGCTTTAGTTTTTGCACAAGATAGTGCGCAATTGGATGCTGCCCTTAGTATGGCCCGCTTGTCGGCTGCAGATGTGGCCTCAACAGTTCGGCTTTATTGTGTGAGCCATATTCTCTTGGATTTTTTGTAGAATTGAAGATAACAGTCTTACTTCTTCCTATTTTATCTGCAATTGCTTGTAGAGAATAATTGACGCTTGTAGTACTTGAATTTGGGCTATTTCTTCCTTACTAAGTTTTTTTCCTCGACCCATATTTAAATTTTTTTTACTTTAAATTGGTAACCTTTTTTAAAAAAATTAATTTAATTTAAGTTTAGGTTGCCAACACTTCAAATTTATTGATAAGATGGTCGTTTCTATTGAAGTGAAACAAACAAAACTCACACTTTTTACGAAAAAACAAAATAAAATAAAATTCTTCTGGCCTAAACATTTATTTCTATTTAAAAATTATGTAATTTTAAACAATTGCTAATCCTGTAAAAAAATATTGAAAAAATCGATACGAAATATTTCGAAAAAACCGTCGTTCCTATTCAAGTGCATAAATATATATATATATATATATATATATATATATATATATATATATATATATATATATATATATATATATATATATATATATATATATATATATATATGTATATATACACACATATATATATATATATATATATATATATATATATATATATATATATATATATATATATATATATATATATATGTATATATATAATACATATATATATATATATATATATATATATATATATATATATATATGTATATATATATATATATATATATATATATATATATATATATATATATATATATATATATATATATATATATATATATATATATATATATATATATATATATATATATATATATATATTTATATATATATATGTATATATATAAATATATATATATATATTTACATATAAATATATATATATATATATATATATATATATATATATATATATATATATATATATATATATATATATATATATATATATATATATATATATATATATATATATATATATATATATATATATATATATATATATATATGTATCTAGTTAATAAAATTCTCCTCAACCGAAAACAATCATTGTTGTCGCCTTTGTTCACATATTTGCATTTGACGAAGTTATAGTATTCCACATTGATACTAGCTTCGAAATCCTTGGGCAATATAGGCGAATATGGCACAATCCAATGATTGGCTACGTCAACATCTACCTCCACAAATGTAGATCGCTCAATGATCAACTACCTTTTCTATTAAGGTAAAATTAAGGTGATTAAGGTAAATTACTAAAATTTTTATTGGTAAGCTGTAATTAAATTTGCTTTAACCTAATCTCTCCTCAAACTAGACTAACTTTTAAGCAAAAAAGCAATTATAAATCTATTAAATTTATCAAATTATCGATGAAACGTCAAATCAGAAATAAGTAGTGCATAACGTAACTTGCAAAGATAGATAATGTTCACAACCAACGCCATCTATTGAAATTTTTACGATGTATGTGAATTTATCCAATTAAGTGGGTGCGTTCACTGCGCAACAAAAAGTTTCAAAAAATTACTTTTATCGACAACTGGTCGTTCACTAAACAAAAATTGTGACAACTTGATGTTCACCACATAAGTGGTCGAAGTCAAAAAGTAACTTTTTTTAACTGCAGTCTAGAGTGTAGTAAGCTGGTAACACTATATATCGATCAATGGATTTACATTATTCGACCAAGTCAAATAATGTAAATCCATTTGGACGTAGCTCCAAATTATCGAGATCACCAACATCGTCAATAAGTAGCCACGATAAAGAAAACGAAGAACTTCGTAAGCCATCAGACCAAATACCAAATATGATATCTCAACCTAGTGTGGATCGCATGGAAAGCGTGAGCCAAAAAAACCTCTACGATGTCACTAGAGAAAATGCTGGTTTAAAAAAATCACTAGAAAACTTAATGCAACTGAATGGTCAACGCTTTAAAGAGGTTCAACAGCTTAAAGAAGAAATTGCTGTAATTAAAAGTGACAATAAACAAGTAAATGAAACCCAAAATGCTATAGTCGTCTATGAAACAAATGACGATGAATTTGCATATGAAACGAGTTTTATACGCAAACAAATTGTTAAAACTAAACGCCAAAATAAAAAAAGGAAAGCAGAATCCTCGCCTGAGGTGAAACAATCAATACAAGGCGTAAGAAAACCACCAATAAACCAATCTGGTTAGCCATGCTAGGACTTAGTTAATCTACAGAAGAATGTACAACTCCAAACAGTGCTAGCTGTTCACTGACTGAACACTGCTAGCTATCTAACGTGTCTCAACAAAGAAAAGCAGAGTTAAATGAACCAATGAAGAAAGTTATACCACCTCCACCCATTAATATTCTTAACGTTAGTGAGTACGAAACAATTAAACAAATTAGCAAAATAGTTTCAAACGACAAATATAAGGTCACAGCACTGAATAATAATGTTTGGAAAGTGAATGCAGTTGATCCAGATTAGCAAATGCAGTTAGTGCTCAAAACATTGAATGGTTCACGTATGAAAACAAAGCAGAGCAACAAATCAAAGTTATGGCCAGAGGACTACATCATACATGCTCAACTGATGAAATAATTGAGGAACTTAGTCAGAAAGGATTCAAAATCATAAATGCTGTAAACATTCTGAAGAAAAAGGTTACTAAAAACTCAAACGATGAAAGAGTAACAACCAAAATCGGCCTACCCCTATTCATGCTAACATTTAACAACACCGAGAGCATTGAAAAGATATATGGAATCAAAGCAATCCTGAACATGAAAGTCAAAATTGAGACATTAAAAAAGAACAGCAGTAGAATTCCACAATGCCACAACTGTCAGGCATATAACCATACTCGAAAATACTGCAATAGGGAGCCTAGATGTGTAAAGTGCGCTGGGAAACATCCATCAAAAGAATGCAACAAAAGTAGAAGCGAACCAAAGAATTGTATACACTGTGGGAATCATCACCCAGCAAATTACAGAGGCTGTGAAGTTGCCAAACAGCTGCAAAGAATGAGAAATAGTAAAAGAAATCCAACAGAGCATCAGAACTCTTAGTTCTCAACCTAGGACGCCATCCTATTCAAACCAAATCCCTCTTAATAGCGCGAAAGTTAGAGAAGGCACGACATATGCCCAAATGGCTGGCCAAAAGGAAAATGTCAAGAAAGCACCCAGTCAGGAAAATCATGTCCTGCAAGAAATACTGCAGAAGTTAACCACTATAAATTCTCATCTGGCGACGCAAGATCAACGACTAGAATTTATGAGTGATCTACTAAAGCGACAAGAAAAAAGACTAGAAACTCTGGAAAATACATCGATGAACCAAAATAAAAAAATAACAGACGCGACAGGTAAAACTAGAGAAATCATTGACTACCTTAATTCTAATCCATTCAAATTAAACAAGAAAACGTAATGACACACTATTGAAGAATTGCTACCTGGAATGCAAATGGTCTTGCGCAACGCATTTCAGAATTAGAAGTATTTTTAAACACAAAAAACATTGATATATGCCTAATCTCAGAAAGTCACTCTACTAGAATCTCGTATTTGAAAATTCGTGGATCCAGTTCTATGAAGCTCTTCACACATCAGAAAGAGCTAGAGGCGCGGCAGCAATCTTCATCAAGGAAAATATTAAACATCAAGAAGAACTTAAAATAGAGGAAGAAGCTATGCAAGTAGCAACTGTTTCTATTGAAACCAAAAACTACAAGAGCCACACTATATCAGCAATCTACTGTCCACCCAGATATAACCCAAAAAAGGAAGACTACATCAAACTTTTTAAATCGCTTGGTAAAAATTTCATTATTGGAGGCGATTTTAATTCAAAAACTATATTTTGGGTACAAATCGAACTACTCCCAAAGGAAGAGAGATATTTGAAGCAGGCAGAATATTAAAATGTGAGTTCCACTCCAGTAGAAAACCAACCTACTGGCCTACGGACGTAAATAAAATTCCTGATCTTCTAGACTTCTATATATCAAGAGGTATCTCTGAAAATTACTTAGTAGTTGAAAATGAAGAAGGACTATCATCAGATCACTCTCCAGTCTTAATGACAATAAGTTCCACGGCAATAAGGAAAGCAAGCCCTGCAAGACTAACAAATAACAAAACAAACTGGGAATACTTTCGCCGGCTAGTCGAAGAAAGCGTCAATCGACAGGTGCCGATCTCGAACGATTATATGATAGAAGAAGAGCTGCAAAATCTCATTGAAAGTATACAGAAAGCGGCATGGGAAAGTACCCCCATCCAGCATGGTATATTACAGAAAAATATAAGCTACCCAGTTGAAGTGAGAGACTTGGTTAACGAAAAACGGCGAGCTCACAAGACTTGGCAGAGAACTAGAGCTCTTGAAGATAAAACAATCCTAAATAATTTGTGCAACAAACTTAAACTGCTTATAAAAGAGATCAAGAATGAGTCAGTAGCTTGCTTTCTAAGTAAACTGACAGGTAAATCTAACACGGACTATTCGTTGTAGAAGGCCACTAAAAGTCTGAAAAGACCTAAACTGCAAGTGTCACCCATAAAAAAATTGATGGAACCTGGGATCGCAGCGATAAACAAAAAGCTGATCTGTTTCCCGAACACCTAGAAATTACCTTCAAATCACCAACTGGGCAGATAGAGAAGGAATATTTAACACCGGTCAACAAAATAGACGAGGTACTTCTCCTACCAGTCACTTTGAAAGAAATCAAACAAGAAGTAAAATATCTTAAAGATAAAAAGGCTCCTGGTTACGACCTGATAACAGCAACAATAATCAAAGCACTACCAGAAAAAGCACTACGGAAGCTACAGCACATAATCAATGCTGTCTTTAGACAAAGTTATGTTCCGAGACAGTGGAAAGTAGCAGATATTGTGGGAGGTTAAATAAACATACACCAACGTTTATATTCTAATTTAGAATCTAAATTATAGTTTTATTTTTCTACACGAGTTTATAGTAATAATTCACAACAATTTTTAAATGATTTTTAATTTGTAATTTATTAATTCAGCACAATTACTTTCATCACTTTTTTACCATTAATTATTACAATTTTTATGTTTCATTATTTAATTTAATTTTGTCTTGTCACCCGTCCTTTTGCTTCGGATCTTGAGAAATTTCTAACTCAAATTTTGGGAATGCCGGATATCGTCGCATAAAAGAGAATCGATATTCACAATTGATAATTGGGTGAATACGATTAGTATGGATTAGTACACAAGTACATAATTCAGATTGAACAAATACATAATTGTATGTAAACACAGTATAAAAACATTCTAAATGCGTAGTGATGTCCTCTAGCGTACAATAGCATAATGTGCAGATATAACCATATCAAATTACTATTCTACTGGCACCTGCCAAAATATACCATTAACTGACACCAAATACAATTCTTGATCGAATTGTGTCTTAAATAAATTTGGTCAAATGGTTATTGTTGTAGGTCAAATAATATCGTAGCATAACTCTGAATAGTACTATACAGCAGTACTGTTCAGTTGCTACAAAATAATAATGATTGCATACAGGCCAATATCTTTATCAACAATCTTTATTAACAAACATCATACAGGCCAATATCTTTATTAACAACCACATCAAAAATTTTCGAAAAATTTTTTCTGAAGAGACTCAAGCCAATCATAGAGACTAGGAAACTTATACCACAACATCGGTTTGGGTTTCGAGAAGGCCACTCAACAATAGAACAGGTACATAAAATCACTGATACGATTGAAGAGGCGTTGGAAGAGAAGAAGGTATGTTCAGCAGTATTCCTAGACGTAGCCCAAGCATTTGATAAGGTTTGGCACCATGGTCTGGAATTTAAGCTTCAACGAGATCTACCAAAACAACATTTTGAATTGCTTAAGTCATACATAAATGACCGTTATTTTCGAGTGAGACAAGAAGAAGAGTACTCAAAACTTAAGAAAATATTGACAGGAGTCCTACAAGGTGTGCTTGGCCCATGGTTTACCTTCTGTATTCAAATGATTTACCAAATATAGCAGAAGTCAGAATAGAGACTTTTGCTGATGACACTGCAATTATGACTACTGATATTAATATTTTCGAATCAACACGGAAACTACAAAATGCTGTTAATACAGTAAACACTTGGACAAAAACTTGGAGAATAATGCTGAACGAATCAAAATCAACACACATAAACTTCACCAACAAAAAAGTGGAATACATCCCGATTAGACTGAATTTTCAACAAATTCCTTACTCAGACAATGCGAAATACCTTGGCATGACACTAGAAACTAAGCTTAGTTGGAAAGCACATGTTCAAAAGAAAAGACAAGAATTGAATTTTAAATTCAGAAAAATGCAGTGGCTTATTGGAAGAAACTCTGAGGTGACAACGCAAAACAAACTACTATTATATAAACAAATCCTTAAACCTATCTGGACATACGGCATTCAACTTTGGGGCTGTGCAAAGAAAACTACAGTTAAGATCATACAAACATTTCAAAATAAAGTACTACGTAGCATTGTTAACGCTCCATGGTATATTAGAAATGACAACCTCCATCGAGACCTTAACATGGAATACGTCAGTGATGAAATAATTAAGTTTGCAAGGAGTCATGTACTGCGACTGCAGCAACATGAAAACGAGGAGCTGCGGAACCTACTGGATCACACCAATGGACCAAAGCGCCTAAAAAGAACAAAGCCTTTAGAATTAGTGGTTCCCTGAACTACTGAAACCAAAGGACTGGACGAAATGGGATGAACCGATTTTTCTCATCCCATAAGATGCTACACTGCTTAAAAATACAAAACATTTACTAGATAATCACTGAGATTGTAATATTATATACAGAAATATAGATTTCTTGATTTCTTAAACAAAAAAAAAACTATATATCTAATTTGATTGAATTTATTTTTTGGTGAAAATTTATGAATATTAAAATCTGTTAAAATAAAAATAATAAAATTAAAAATGGAACAATTTTTCCGTTTGCTGTTGACCAACAGTAACAGAACAATTTTACAGAAAATAACAATATGTTGTTCAGTGGTTGAAAATGTGGTTTTGATTAATATCGATGTCGGTTTGACATTTTCGACATCACATCACACCGACATCGCTGTTTTGCAGTAAACACACTCAGTGTAATTAACCATTTGTTAAAAGATAAATGGATGTTCATTAAGAGCATTAGTGATGTTCTTTTACAAATTCCAAAACGAAAAATTTTTTTCGTCATTTTTGTTTCTAGATTTCTGAAAGTTATTTTCTTCTATTCTAAGTATTGATATAAACAAAAAACGGAAGTAGTTCTCGGATTTATGTGAGACTAGCACACGACAATTACTTCATAAGTGGATATCGTTTTGAGGCAATAAACTATTCGCCGCAGATTTTTTGTCTTAAACCTCCTAAAGTTATAGGTAGGATTACATGTAAACATTGAGCGCCCGATAAATGACTATTTCAAATGAACAAGATGT
>OZ010736.1:75824071-75891571 GCA_963932295.1 Tipula lateralis | reverse complement strand
TGTACAGTTACAGTTCCGATTTGTGAATATCATCTGTATATTTACTGTATACTTATTATACTGCTCCATGACACCCTATAATACTGAAATGAGTGATCGCTCCAAACACCACCCATTAACCATTACGACATTTGGTTAATAGGCAGTTTGCTTATTCACCAAATGAAAGTTACATTTCAGGGCAAAAAATAAATCTGTTCTAACAACAACAAAATAGTACCTAAAATTTTGTTTCTTTGATAATCAAAAATAAATTTTTGTAAATTCGATCAGAAATTTATACGAGTTAACAAGTATGCTAGTTAACAGAAAAAAAGTGAACTCAAAATCAAATCGAAATAGAAAAGGGACCAGTAACATTATTTGTTATAGGTTTCAAAATAAATACAATTTTATGATTAAAACTTAAAATTATGAAATATGTTGGCAGTATAAAGTACATATTATTGAGTTTTCATTCTGATGTAGGTTAAATTTATGAAGTCTTAAATATTTTAGATTAACATAAATTAAGTCAATCTTACCAATTCATTGATAGACTTTATCTATGTATCATGAATCAATATGAAACATAATATTTACTTTTGTAATAAATCGTAATTGTACGAGTGCAAACATACGTAACACTTTACAAAATGGCTTAAACATGTTGGTAAACGAGCGTTAGTATGGCACTTCAGTTAGATCCAGAAAAAATTTCTTTTAATTTTCTAATTTAAGAAATTTGTGTTTTAAATAGAAGATTGCTATAACATGAACTTTTACGTCAAACAACGTTGACTCTTAAATATTGACCTTTTAACTGAGATTAAGCTATTTAATAAGCAACCGATTAAGTTAAAAAATGAAACAAGTTTAAAAGTATTTAAGAGAAATTTAATTGATTATTGTAAAGAGAATTTTTGAATTATGTATTTGTAATTAAAAATTTTTTTTTTTAAATTTAATAGTATTTTTTATATACTAAACAAACCACACTCTTTAACTTTCTTTCGGTCTTTAACTTAAAAAATTAACGATGTCATATTAACAAATATTTAATTTAAAAATCATATAAACAAATATTTAATTAGAAGGGAGAACCGCCTTTCAGTAGGCGAAGAGGTCGCTGTCGGCGACGATGGCTCCACGGCGTAGAGAGCGATCTGGCATCTTTTGGTTTCTTGCAACAATATGAAGAGCTGGCTCGTGATCGAAACCGATGGAGTCAGATTGTTGACACGGTACGGGCCAATAAGGGCCTGTAAAAGCCGACTAAAAAAATTTAACAATCAAACAAACTGAATAAATTATAAATTGTATATAAATGAGCATTGCATAATAAAATAAATTAACAAAATAGTTAACACATTCGGTGTGAAAACATAAATTTTATTTGTATTCATTTATGATATTTCACTTGAGATGTTTTTGTAAAGTTAAAATAAAAATTTGATCATGAATAAATTAAATAATTATTGTTAGACTTAGAAAGGCAAGGCGAACCACTACATTAGTGATAGGCTATTATAATTAACAAAACAAAATTTATTACAAAACAAAGAATATATATAAGATAAAATATTATGTTTGTTTAATGAATTTTAATAGTTTTCGATTTAAAAAATTATAAATGATTATATTATATAAATTAATGAGAAGAGACAGATAAAAAATTAAGATAAATAGTAGCTACACTTAACACGAACGATTTTTTGTAATATTTCAGGATTATTTAAGTTCAAAATTAATGGAATCAAAATCAAAAAATTAATTTTTTTATTTCAAAATCTAGGATAAATATTAACTGGTTTTAAAATCATATTTCAGAAATATATATATATATATATATATATATATATATATATATATATATATATATATATATATATATATATATATATATATATAAATATATATATATATATATATATATATATATATATATATATATATATATATATATATATATATATATATATGTATATATATATATATAAATATATATATATATATATATATATATATATATATATATATATATATATATATATATATATAAACTAATCTATGGCTTAGAGGCCGTAAACGGCCCTTACCGCGTCTCAACTGAGACCTTACGAACCATTTTAACGATTGGTGCACATTGTAGGTGGTCAGCCCAACGAATGTTTTTACACACAACCGCATTTTATGACATCCGGTGGCATGTTAATTTTTGGTGAACGGCGAGAATCGAACTCGAAACCGCAGCGTGATGAGAAACTCTCTTAACCATTAAGCTACAACCGGCGACATATATATATATAAATATATATATAAATATATATATATATATATATATATATATATATATATATATATATATATATATATATATATATATATATTTATAATATATATATATATATATATATATATATATATATATATATATATATATATATATATATATATCATATATATATATATATATATATATATATATATATATATATATAAATATATATATATACATATATGTATATGTATATGAATATACATTGTGCCATGTGGGTAGAAGCAGCAATGTTTGTAAATATTTCGCACGAAACATGAGACCCATAGAATACAGAGCTTGTCGTAGGAAGCGAATAAATCTGGTTGGTTCACTGGGCTGACGACCCGCATCCGTAAAAAACAATGACAGGTAAAAATGTCAACAACCAAAAACCAAACGAATACCGCCAAGATAACAATGACCCCCCGCCTAAGTACCCGGATACGAGATTGAGGATTAGCACTAAGAATGTGTAAGCTTCGCTTGCGCATGAAATTAACCAACCTGTCAATTGTTTGTGTACATGCGCCTTCTGATGTAAGCCAGCACCAAGATAAAGACTCATTTTACAATAATTTGGATTATCTGATGGGCTCTATACCTGAGCACGATGTCAGATTGGTGATTGGTGACTTTAATGCTAGAGCTGGCAGAAATCAGACCGACTTATGTAATAAAATATATCCGTACTCTCGACACGAAACTGCAACCGAAAATGGGGAAAGAATGGCGTATTTTGCTAACGCTCATGTTCTCAAAGTGGCAAGTACATTTTTTCCCCATAAAAACATCCATATGGAAACATGGTCACATCCACGTAAAACATCCCGAAGCCAATTGACCGTGTGTTGATTTCAAAAGGACGGGCTCGGGTTGTCCAAGACGTGAGATCGTATCGGTACGATGGAAATTTTCGTACAAGTCAAGAAGGACAGGAGAATATAAAACGCGATTCTCCTGTGAAGGTCTGATAAATGAAGAAAAGCAACGAAAATATCAAGATCTTGTCAGCAATAGTCTTTTACGATCCAATTACCAATCTGATGATGTGAACAGTGTCTGGGAACACATGACTCATTCAATCGAGGGAGGCTATGGTATGCGCTTGAATATTTAGGAAATTAAAATGACAGTAACGCAGTCAAAATGCTGTGTCAAAGTTGAGAACAGGCTATCGAGAATTTTAGCAATTATTTCTGGTGTTCGACATGGAAATGCGCTGTCCCCGATACTTTTTAATCTCATGTTGAAATACGTCCTTCAAAAAAGTGAATTACCTCAGGACAATATCTTACATATTTCGACAATCCAATCAACTGTTGCAAATGCAGATGATATCTGTGTGATAGGAATAAATGGCAACGGAGTGAAAGAGGTACTTCATCCACTGGAACAGTGTTCAGCTTCCGTTGGTCTCAAAATCAACGAGCCCAAAACCAAATATCTGATCTTTGGTTTTCGAGACCAAGACGCAATTGATTTCAGTAGTGGTAACCACACGTTTAAAGGAGTAATGAGATTCAAGTATATTGGATTTCTCATTACTCACGATAATAGTATGGGCGAGGATATCATGTTTCGTCTTGCTGCTGGCAATCGGGCTTTGTATCCCCTACATCCGCTGCTGAAATCAAAATATCTTGCAAATGTGGATAAGCTGAAATTGTACAGATTGTTGTCATATATGGATGTTTGAGTTGGACCTTGACGGATGTGTACGAAAGATGGCTTCTAACATTCGAGAGAAGAATCATGCGTATGATATATGGCCCAAAACGCGACGTTGATGGCACATACCGAGTTGTATTCAATTACAAGATTAGGAATTTAATGCAAATTCCTGATTTCGTGCATGAAACCAAAGGACAGCGAGTACGCTGGCTGGGTCACGTTCTGCGTGTTGATCCAAGCCGAATGATACAACGATCTTTGAATGGGGAGCCGCATTTCGGTAGGCGAAGTATGCTGTAGGCGACGATGGCTCCACGGTGTAGAGAGCGACCTGGCATCTTCCTACTGCTTGTAAGAATATGAACATATATATATATATATATATATATATATATATATATATATATATATATATATATATATATATATATATATATATATATATATATATATATATATATATTTATATATGTATATATATATATATATATGTATATATATATATATATATATATATATATATATATATATATATATATGTATATATATATATATATATATATATAAATATATATATATATATATATATATATATATATATATATATATATATATAATATATATATATAAATACACATATATATATATATATATATATATATATATATATTTATATATATATATATATATATATATATATATATATATATATATTTATATATATATATATATATATATATATATATATATATATATATATATATATATATTTATATATATATATATATATATATATATATATATATATATATAGATATATATATATATATATATATATAAATATTTATATATATATATATATATATATATATATATATATATATATATATATATGTATATATATATATATATATATATATATATATATATATATATATATATATATATATATATATGTATATATATATATATATATATATATATATATATATATATATATATATATATATATATATATATATATATATTTATTATATTTATATTCATATAGTTATTTATTTACATATTTATATAGTTATATATCTATATATCTATACATGATGGTGTTGCTTGTTCGACGACACAGAGCTAATGCTGTGGTACATAATTGGATTAATCGATATGGTACCTATGGAACTGCATTCAAATTAAGGACGTAATTTAGAATCAGCGGTATTCTAGAAAATGTGCCAGTTATTGGGGATCAATAAAAAAAGAACAACGCCTTTCTATCCATAGTCAGACGGCATGGTTGAACGGTTTAACGCTACGTTGGAAGAACTTTTAAAGAAAACCGTCGAAAGAAACTAACGGAATTGTGACCTAAATATTCCACTGTATCTAATGTAATATAGATTAGCAACACATGATATAAAGCGTATAATACCAGCTAACATCGTTTTTGGACACAATTTACAATTACCCGGTACTTGAAGTTTGGAGCAATTCATACAACAGCTGTATGTGGACAAGTGTATGTCGATAAAATGAAAGAAGATAACGACGATAAATACTAGTTTGTCAGGAAAAGCAATAGGATGAAAGTACGATATGACATCCGTGCGAATAATAGATGATTTGAAGAAGGGCAGTTAGTATGGCTTCACAACTTACAACGGAAGTTGTATCAACGATATACACAAGTTTGTCAGGGAAAGCAATAGGATGAAGGTACGATATGACATCCGTGCGGATAATAGATGATTTGAAGAAGGGCAGTTAGTCTGGCTTCACAACTTACAACGGAAGATAGGTTTATCTCTGAAGCTGAAACCTGGCTGGGAAGCACCATTTATGGTGATCACAAGAATCAATGATGTAATCTACCGAATTGAAAAGGGAATCCGAGGTCAACCAAAAGTTGTTCATTTGGAAAGATTGGCTTTCTATAGAGGAATCGAATTAGATCCTGTTCGGAACGAATTATGCTTAAGCGGATATGATTGAAGGGGCAACAAATGCTGGTATACAACCATTTCCCCCCGCAACGATAAATGTGCATACCTCATCCCCTACAAAATCTTGAAATCTTGAATGGCAGCGATGCAACAGTTGATTAGTGGCTTAGAGAATTTGATAACTGAATTGAGAACCCGGATAAGAAAATTTAAAAACCGAATTGCAGACCGAACAACGGGAAGATCGCAACGTGGTATTAGACAGACTGGAACAACAAGAGAAAATTCAACTTTTTTTTTATTTCCGAACTGTGTGTTAAATCTCACTTAACTCCAAGTCTTAAATTTGGAAAGGTGTTGATTTACAATTTTGATAAAGCTAAATAACTTACCAGGGTAGAGGAACTTTAGCTGAGAATAAAATTGACTTGTTTGAATGTCTAATTATAACTCTAATTTATTTAACAAAAGTAAGTCTTTATATACAGAAAGAAATTTTGCTAACATACAAAAATTATGTGAACAATTTGTGTAAACTAAAAAATGATTAGAAAGAAGAATAGTAAGTTGACCCTGTATAAGAAATGCACCGGAACTTGTTGTAACGTAATACGATTTGTTGCATAGTACGTTTTTATTTATGTTTATGTTCAACTATGTAATTGAACACTGTAAGAAGTTCCGTAAAATTTCAATTTCTTTAAATGCCAAATTACATATAATAAAATGTCAAATGGACGAACAATTTTTGAAGTTGGGAGTGCAGTGTTAGTCGTCACACTGAGTGGACGTGTTTTTTTCCACTCGGTGTTTAATTAAATAAAATAAATTCGTTTGTGTGTGTCTGTGGCTTAATTTTTGGAATCTCAGATGAGTATTGTTATTATATTATATTATATTTAATATTAAATTATATTATATATATATATATATATATATATATATATGTATGTGTATGTGTGTATATATATATATATATATATATATATATATATATATATATATATATATATATATATACATATGTATGTATATATGTATATATATATATATATATATATATATATATATATATATTGAATTATATATTTAGGTTTTAGTGTTATATATTATGGGGATCGGGATGTACATATATCGTATTTGTGTGTGTCAGTTTGCATGGTGTATACATTGCCAGTAATGGTATTGGTATATAGTTATATCAATGCGTATATGTATACGGCCGTTTCCCATCGAAAAACATGGCCGATCCTATGTATGTGTAATGGGTTAGAAAGTGGTAAATACATCAACAATCGTATGAAAAAGCTGATTTTTTCGGAATTTTTGACTTTTAACTTCCTATAACTTGGTAGGCACGCCCGATAACCAAATACTCACTATCCAGAGTTTGGAAAATAATTATTTATCAACAATCCTGGATTAATAATTTTCATTTAAACCAATATTTTAATTCATGATTTTGAAGATTTAAGAATCTAGATTTTTATATTTTCGATCGTGAATAACAAAATAAAACGAAATGAATTTGTAATATCGGGTTTAGATATTAGATTGTGCTCTGTTTCCCGTTTACAAGTGCTAATATGATTTTATTTTACATCCCGCTCGTTTTTTTTCATTTTCCTTCGTTTCAATGTTTTTTTTAGAAATAATGCAAACAGTTTTGTTCTTCGTTGTCTTTTAGTGCATTTCGCTTCATTTTTATTTTATTTTTGATTTTGTTTCTTTGTTTTAGTTTGCTACGAGCATTTGTGGCGAAAGCACGTGTTCGTTGTCAGTATGATTTTGTTTTTACGTAATATTTTTAGATCACATAACATTTTATGCGTTTTAATTTTTTTTAGGCTTACAGAATTTTTATTTAGGATTATTAAAACAGTTTGAATTGTATGACTTAAATTACTTTCATTCTTTATAAAAATTATAAAATTGATATTTTGGTCAATTACGTTTGTTGTGCTTTGTTGTCTTTTAGTGCATTCGTTTCGTTTTTAATTTATTTTTGATTTTGTTGCTTTGTTTTAGTTTGCTACGAGCAGTTGCGACGGGAGGATGTATTTGTTTTATGATACATTTTATGTTTTCGTAATTTATTTTCAATATACATAAAATTTTATCTGTTCGGAATTTTTTTTTTAGGTTTTTAGATATTTATCAATTTTATTTGGATTTTGATGTCTATTTGAATTTTAACTAGGAAATAAATTAAACAAAACGTTAATTTTATTATTTCCAAAAATAATTAAATTGTTGTTTCGTTTAATTTTTCGAAATAGAATTAACGAATTAACAATTATACAAATTTTGTCAACCGATATAGTCAATAAAATTATGAATTGAATAATATCAAATTTATTTATATTTATATGTTTACTAAAATTTATATTTTCGCAAATATATTTTAAATTTGCCAAAAATTAAATATATTTTAGGTCAATATTTTTCATACTGACAAGTAAACATACAATACAATACAAAAACAGTAACAGACAATGTACCATCAAAAACAAAAAGAAACAAAAAAATCAACGTAAACAAAACAAAAAAAATAATTTTTGTGACTTTGTGTATTCTTTGTGTGCTAGAGTGTTTTTCCTATACAAAATTCAAATGCAAAAGAGGAGTTACGTTATATAATCACTGTTTATACATTTTCTCGAATCACATTGAACCATTTTGATCATGTGATCATATTCGATAAACGAAATATTATCGAACTTAAATATTAGCCGATAATACAAACAAAAATCAGGAAAATTTCTTATGAATGAAAAATTTGAGTATGTATCAAGAAATGGGAAAATTATTTTACGACAGTCCTGATAAATAATCATATTTAGATGCCTCATATACAAAAATTGATGTTAAGGCCTGTATTGTAAGATATAACAAAGCAAAGTCACAAAATTACGAGAAATCGACAGTTTACGAACGAATTGTACAAATTTTGTTGTTTTCTAACCATTTACTCATACTAACTCTTAAAAGAGAATAATCGGCCTGAGCTTTATTGGTATTGGTTATATCAATGCGTATATGTATACGGCCGTTTCCCATCGAAAAACATGGCCGATCCTATGTATGTGTAATGGGTTAGAAAGTGGTAAATACATCAACAATCGTATGAAAAAGCTGATTTTTTCGTAATTTTTGACTTTTAACTTCCTATAACTAGGTAGGCAGGCCCGATAACCAATTACTCACTTTCCAGAGTTTGGAAAATGATTATTTATCAACAATCCTGGATTAATAATTTTCATTTAAACCAATATTTTAATTCATGTTTTTGAAGATTTAAGAATCTAGATTTTTATATTTTCGATCGTGAATAGAGAAATAAAACGAAATGAATTTGTAATATCGGGTTTAAATACATATTGTTTGTTATATTTTGCTCTGTTTTCCGTTTACAAGTAGTAATATGATTTTATTTTACATCCCGCTCGTTTTTTTTTCATTTTCCTTCGTTTCAATATTTTATAGAAATAATGCAAAAAGTTTTGTGCTTCGTTGTCTTTTAGTGCATTTCGCTTCATTTTTATTTTATTTTTGATTTTGTTTCCTTGTTTTAGTTTGCTACGAGCATTTGAGGCGGAAGCACGTGTTCGTTGTCAGTATGATTTGGTTTTTACGTAATATTTTTAGATTACATAAAATTTTATTCGTTTTAATTTTGTTTTAGGCTTACAGAATTTTTATTTAGGATTATTAAAACAGTTTGAATTGTATGACTTAAATTATTTTCATTCTTTATAAAAATTATAAAATTGATATTTTGGTCAATTACGTTTGTTGTGCTTTGTTGTCTTTTTGTGCATTCGTGTCGTTTTTAATTTAGTTTTGATTTTGTTGCTTTGTTTTAGTTTGCTACGAGCAGTTGCGACGGGAGGATGTATTTGTTTTATGATAAATTTTATGTTTTCGTAATTTATCTTCAATTTACACAAAATTTTACCTGTCCGAATTTTATTTTAGGTATATAGATATTTGTCAATTTTATTTGGATTTTGATGTCTATTTGAATTTTAACTAGGAAATAAATTAAACAAAACGTTAATTTTATTATTTCCAAAAATAATTAAATTGTTGTTTCGTTTAATTTTTCGAAATAGAATTAACGAATTAACAATTATACAAATTTTGTCAACCGACATAGTCAATAAAATTATGAATTGAATAATATCAAATTTATTTATATTTATATGTTTATTAAAATTTATATTTTCGCAAATATATTTTAAATTTGCCAAAAATTAAATATATTTTAGGTCAATATTTTTCATACTGACAAGTAAACATACAATACAATACAAAAACAGTAACAGACAATGTACCATCAAAAACAAAAAGAAACAAAAAAATCAACGTAAACAAAACAAAAAAAATAATTTTTGTGACTTTGTGTATTCTTTGTGTGCTAGAGTGTTTTTCCTATACAAAATTCAAATGCAAAAGAGGAGTTACGTTATATAATCACTGTTTATACATTTTCTCGAATCACATTGAACCATTTTGATCATGTGATCATATTCGATAAACGAAATATTATCGAACTTAAATATTAGCCGATAATACAAACAAAAATCAGGAAAATTTCTTATGAATGAAAAATTTGAGTATGTATCAAGAAATGGGAAAATTATTTTACGACAGTCCTGATAAATAATCATATTTAGATGCCTCATATACAAAAATTGATGTTAAGGCCTGTATTGTAAGATATAACAAAGCAAAGTCACAAAATTACGAGAAATCGACAGTTTACGAACGAATTGTACAAATTTTGTTGTTTTCTAACCATTTACTCATACTAACTCTTAAAAGAGAATAATCGGCCTGAGCTTTATTGGTATTGGTTATATCAATGCGTATATGTATACGGCCGTTTCCCATCGAAAAACATGGCCGATCCTATGTATGTGTAATGGGTTAGAAAGTGGTAAATACATCAACAATCGTATGAAAAAGCTGATTTTTTCGTAATTTTTGACTTTTAACTTCCTATAACTAGGTAGGCAGGCCCGATAACCAATTACTCACTTTCCAGAGTTTGGAAAATGATTATTTATCAACAATCCTGGATTAATAATTTTCATTTAAACCAATATTTTAATTCATGTTTTTGAAGATTTAAGAATCTAGATTTTTATATTTTCGATCGTGAATAGAGAAATAAAACGAAATGAATTTGTAATATCGGGTTTAAATACATATTGTTTGTTATATTTTGCTCTGTTTTCCGTTTACAAGTAGTAATATGATTTTATTTTACATCCCGCTCGTTTTTTTTTCATTTTCCTTCGTTTCAATATTTTATAGAAATAATCAATGCGTATATGTATACGGCCGTTTCCCATCGAAAAACATGGCCGATCCTATGTATGTGTAATGGGTTAGAAAGTGGTAAATACATCAACAATCGTATGAAAAAGCTGATTTTTTCGAAATTTTTGACTTTTAACTTCCTATAACTTGGTAGGCAGGCCCGATAACCAATTACTCACTTTCCAGAGTTTGGAAAATGATTATTTATCAACAATCCTGGATTAATAATTTTCATTTAAACCAATATTTTAATTCATGTTTTTGAAGATTTAAGAATCTAGATTTTTATATTTTCGATCGTGAATAGAGAAATAAAACGAAATGAATTTGTAATATCGGGTTTAAATACATATTGTTTGTTATATTTTGCTCTGTTTCCCGTTTACAAGTAGTAATATGATTTTATTTTACATCCCGCTCGTTTTTTTTTCATTTTCCTTCGTTTCAATATTTTTTAGAAATAATGCAAACAGTTTTGTGCTTCGTTGTCTTTTAGTGCATTTCGCTTCATTTTTATTTTATTTTTGATTTTGTTTCCTTGTTTTAGTTTGCTACGAGCATTTGAGGCGAAAGCACGTGTTCGTTGTCAGTATGATTCGGTTTTTATGTAATATTTTTAGATTACATAAAATTTTATGCGTTTTAATTTTGTTTTAGGCTTACAGAATTTTTATTTAGGATTATTAAAACAGTTTTAATTGTACACTAAAATTACTTAATTCTTTATAAAAATTATAAAATTGATATTTTGGTCAATTACGTTTTGTTGTGCTTTGTTGTCTTCTATTCTAGTGCATTCGTTTCGTTTTTAATTTATTTTTGATTTTGTTGCTTTGTTTTGTTTTAGTTTGCTACGAGCAGTTGCGACGGGAGGATGTATTTGTTTTATGATAAATTTTATGTTTTCGTAATTTATCTTCAATTTACATAAAATTTTACCTGTTCGAATTTTTTTGTTTTAGGTATATAGATATTTGTCAATTTTATTGGGATTTTGATAATATCTATCTGAATTTTGACTAGGAAATAAATTAAACAAAACGTTAATTTTATTATTTCCAAAAATAATTAAATTGATGTTTCGTTTAATTTTTCGAAATAGAATTAACGAATTAACAATTATACAAATTTTGTCAACCGATATAGTCAATAAAATTATGAATTGAATAATATAAAATTTATTTATATTTATATGTTTATTAAAATTTATATTTTCGCAAATATATTTTAAATTTGCCAAAAATTAAATATATTTTAGGTCAATTTTTTTCATACTGACAAGTAAACATACAATACAATACAATAACAGTAACAGACAATGTACCATCAAAAACAAAAAGAAACAAAAAAATCAACGTAAACAAAACAAAAAAAATAATTTTCGTGACTTTGTGTATTCTTTGTGTGCTAGAGTGTTTTTCCTATACAAAATTCAAATGCAAAAGAGGAGTTACGTTATATAATCACTGTTTATACATTTTCTCGAATCACATTGAGCCATTTTGATCATGTGATCATATTCGATAAACGAAATATTATCGAACTAACATATTAGCCGAAAATAAAAATAAAAATCAGGAAAATTTCTTATGAATGAAAAATCTTAGCATGTATCAATAAATGGGAAATTTATTGTACAGCAGTCTTGATAAATAATCATATTTAGATGCCTCATATACAAAAATTGATGTTAAGGCCTGTATTGTAAGATATAACAAAGCAAAGTCAAAAAATTGCGAGAAATCGACAGTTTACGAACGAATTGTACAAATTTTGTTGTTTTCTAACCCTTTACTCATACTAACTCATAAAAGAGAATAATCGGCCTGATCTTTAGTGGTATTGAAATAATGCAAAAAGTTTTGTGCTTCGTTGTCTTTTAGTGCATTTCGCTTCATTTTTATTTTATTTTTGATTTTGTTTCCTTGTTTTAGTTTGCTACGAGCATTTGAGGCGGAAGCACGTGTTCGTTGTCAGTATGATTTGGTTTTTACGTAATATTTTTAGATTACATAAAATTTTATTCGTTTTAATTTTGTTTTAGGCTTACAGAATTTTTATTTAGGATTATTAAAACAGTTTGAATTGTATGACTTAAATTATTTTCATTCTTTATAAAAATTATAAAATTGATATTTTGGTCAATTACGTTTGTTGTGCTTTGTTGTCTTTTTGTGCATTCGTGTCGTTTTTAATTTAGTTTTGATTTTGTTGCTTTGTTTTAGTTTGCTACGAGCAGTTGCGACGGGAGGATGTATTTGTTTTATGATAAATTTTATGTTTTCGTAATTTATCTTCAATTTACACAAAATTTTACCTGTCCGAATTTTATTTTAGGTATATAGATATTTGTCAATTTTATTGGGATTTTGATAATATCTATCTGAATTTTGACTAGGAAATAAATTAAACAAAACGTTAATTTTATTATTTCCATAAATAATTAAATTGATGTTTCGTTTAATTTTTCGAAATAGAATTAACGAATTAACAATTATACAAATTTTGTCAACCGATATAGTCAATAAAATTATGAATTGAATAATATCAAATTTATTTATATTTATATGTTTACTAAAATTTATATTTTCGCAAATATATTTTAAATTTGCCAAAAATTAAATATATTTTAGGTCAATTTTTTTCATACTGACAAGTAAACATACAATACAATACAATAACAGTAACAGACAATGTACCATCAAAAACAAAAAGAAACAAAAAAATCAACGTAAACAAAACAAAAAAAATAATTTTCGTGACTTTGTGTATTCTTTGTGTGCTAGAGTGTTTTTCCTATACAAAATTCAAATGCAAAAGAGGAGTTACGTTATATAATCACTGTTTATACATTTTCTCGAATCACATTGAACCATTTTGATCATGTGATCATATTCGATAAACGAAATATGATCGAACTAACATATTAGCCGAAAATAAAAATAAAAATCAGGAAAATTTCTTATGAATGAAAAATTTGAGCATGTATCAATAAATGGGAAAATTATTTTACGACAGTCCTGATAAATAATTATATTTAGATTCCTGCGAATTGATGGCGTGAAGTTCCAGGTATCGATAGAGGTTGCTTCCTCCAACATGTTCTTGTTCGGTTTTGGCTCGGTCCGAAGTCTGGTGGCGTCCTCCGAAACTAGCCGCGGTATTGGGGCTTCCTATTGAACTGCAGGATTAATTGTTTAGTGATTTTAAGTCATGATTGTGGAGTTGTTTCAGTCTCTTTGACATTTGAATGTTGTTGCTTTTAATTTTTCGTCGTTCGAATCGGGCCTACGCTTGACTTGGTCGCGGGTTTCGGGATTGAATGGTTTTCAGCCGTAGTCCCGGGAGGCGTTGCCGGTGATGGAGAATGCAGGTTTTGTTTTCTATCGGGTTTGAGTGTCCTTGTTTTGGAGAGTTGTAAAAGATGCGTATGCCTTCGTTCAGGGAGTCACTTTGCTGTAGGTGTGGCGGATCTGCTTCGATTTTTACTGTTTATGGGTTCAGTTCAGGCGCTGATTCAAATTTGCTACAGTTTTAAAAAGAGGAATAGTTGGTGTTGACTTCGAGGAGCTCCATTCATATCATTTGATAGGAAGTCGTATCTGAGTGCGAAATATAGTATAAGTTGAGGTAACGGTGTATAGTACAAGGGTGCGTGTGTGTGACACATAGGTAATAAGGAAAGTGTAAACATTCTCAGGGATTTTGTAGGACAGGAGTGTTTAGTTTTGATGCAGAACACGAGTCTGTATCTTCCATTATCGAAGGTACATTTTGGGATTGTGGTTGAGGGTTGTTTAGTCTGAAAGTTAGTGACGGGTCGGGCGGAGATTTAACTGTAGGAGCGGGCAGTTGGAACTTTTAGAATGTTTGGGCGTCGGCGGGATTTTAGCAGTTTCGCAGTGGTGGTTTGGAAGCATTCAATTTTGTAGTATAGCGAGGTTTTGATGTTTTGGTTGGATTTTTGGAGAATGTCGCTCGATTCTGGAGTGGGCTGGGATTGTGCAGGAGTATCTTGGAGGAAGCGGTTTTTCTAGGTATTTGTAGCTGCATGCGTGTAATTTGTTGTTGGCCTCATGGTACTGATGTGGTTTGGGGGGGGGGGGGGAGGTAGATTTCGTGGCTGCATGTGATTGGGACGGGCATGATGGTTGAGCTAGTTGCGGTGGTGGTTGGGAGCCTTTGTTGGCATGTTGGGTTTTCGACGCGAGTGGGATTAGTTGGGAGCCGGAGTTTTCGCTGGAATGTGGGGTGTTTGGATGGATTTCGGTTTGTTGGAAGTCAGTTGAGATAGGTCTGCACTTTCTGTTTTTATTTTTGTGTAGGTTAGTGTCTCGTTGTTGAGGGTGCTCTGAATGAGTTTGTATTTTGGATATTTACGATTGGGTTCTCGTGTTAAAGTTTGTTTACTACTAATAGATGTATGTATTTGGTTGAATGTTGAGTTTGGATCGTGTTTGGTTTCCTTGAATGAGGTTCGCTCCGGGGGTGTCGATTTCCTCCATTTTTTGGGTGCTTCTGCTCCATACTTTCTGCATGTATGTGGCATCCCTGCCTGTGTGTCGTGCATGCGTGCCTGTGGGTTGTCCATGCGTTATTTCAATTTATCAAGTTTTGTATTAAGTTTCATATTTGGGTTTAATGGTGCTTTTTAAAATCGATACCAGTTGTTCTTTTTTGATTAATGAACGCGTTCGTGAAGGTCGGGGCGGATCTACTACGTTTGTAGTAGAGTGGCATTCCTGATCACGACCATTTATATAAAAATAATAATAATTTATGGAAAAGGTTTGGTTTTAATAATTTATATAAGTGTAAATATGACTATAGTTGGAGGGGGCTTACAAGGAAAGTTTATTTTATTTAAAAAAAAGAGTTTGCATAATTTTTGAATATAAAACGTTTTCAGAGATTTATTTTGATTTTCTGACAAACATATTCTGGTATTATGGTATCATCAGCGTAATGGTTGACGGGTACTTTATCTGGCATACCATATTAATTTAATTTATTGTTGCAGATTCTGGTGCCGTGAGTTAATTAATTAAGAATTTGTGATTTTGTTTAACTATGATTGGTGTGTGGACTGGAGTTTGGATAAATAATAAAATTAATAATAATTAAGTTACAGATTCCTATTTAGTAAATTTATTTTTGTAATTTTGTGTGAATGATTTGATTATGTGAATGATAATGTGAAAATTATATATGTAGATCTTACTAACAAATTACATTATTTTATTACTTTACTAATTATGTAACAGGAAAATGGTTCTGCTGAAGATTTTCGCCCTAGTCTATTTTGAATCTCTGATGAGCATGTTACAGACGACTTATGGTAACATTATCGTAATGGATGGCTTAAACTATTATATCATATTAATTAAATTGTTTCAGATACCTGAGCCATAAGTTTAAAAAAAATTTCTTTTAGAGTTCTACTCATGTTTAATTAGATTAGTTGTGCGGATGGGAGTTGAAATAAATAGTTAAGTTATAGATTCCTGAGCGACTAACTAATAAATTTATTTTAGGATTTTAGTTTTAATCTAGTTTTAATGTTATTCAAAATACAGCAGAGCAGATAGGTGTTGCGGACTGGAGAATGCTGATTGGCGATTGCAGACTAGTAAATTAGAATTGTGATTGTCTTGTGATTATCTATTAATAGTAGTTTAGTACCGACTGTCATGGTGTCTGTAACCGGGTCGCTCTTTCCTAACTAATATAGTTACCTTCCTATCCTTACCTATCGTTTTATGTAAACGGCTGTAGGAATAGGCCCGGCGTTATCCGGGAATCTTGCCTAGCGCTTGGTCCTACAGTCCTATCAATCAATCAAATGGACGAACAATTTTTGAAGTGACTGATCTAAGGTTTGTAAAACTGGAAATAGAGGTTATGGATATTAAAATAACGTCGAGTGGAAATAGAACTAGAAAACTATAACTCGAGATATAATGAGAAACAAGCAGTAAATGAGCCATCGAAGAGGTTCCGGGGTAGCAACAACAGAATCAGATGTGTTTGCGATAAATCAGTTGGGCCTGCGATAAATTAGGTCATATATCGCGTCAAATTAGTAATATAGACTGTTGGGAAAGTAGACGTAAGCGATCAAACACAATGTCGCCTATGTACCGTTGGTCGAATAATGAAAATGGAAGACCAGAAGAGAAGACGTGTCCTGCAAGATCGGAGGCGATAAACGAGTCTCATAGCAGGCGTTACAGTTCGAGTCTAGGTTAGGTTGAGTTGCTGCTCTCATTACCCTTATGAGAACCAGTTTCAGCTACTTATGTAGCGTCATAAGTCTCGCACCATACAGTTTTCGAGATCAGAGAGGCAGTCCATTAATAATTTAACCAAATATTCATGTCTTTTGTGTGCCAAAGCCGCATGAGCAAAGGAGATGGACTACCAACTCTTCCTTCTTCTCGTCCATACAGCTCCTAGACTTTCCCTCCTCGCATGTTCTCCAAGTAGACTGTGTCTTGTGAGTATTCTCACAATCGGTTCTAGTTCACGCCTTCGTAGGGAGATCAGTGTCTTTGAGCGGTGCAAGTCCATCTTTGGCCAGCTTGCCTTGCTACCCTACATGAAAGTGTGTTTGTTCACCTTTCGTTCACTGAGGCTACTGCCTCCTTTTTAAGCAGAGTCTTGAGTGCCTTTATGGGCCACCCCAACTTTGCCCTTTCCAGTAGCAGCTGGAGAGTTGTACCATGCCTCACTAGTTCATCAGCCCCGCCGATACCCATGACGTCCGTGTGCCCGGGGATTCAAACTATCTGAATGTTGAAATGCTCACTCACCTCATTCATAGACGAGCGGCAACACAACGCCTCTCTAGACGTGCGCGAAACAGAATCCAGCTACTTTTATGCCGTCTGATTGTCCACATAAATTGCGATATCAGTCGAGGATACCAAATTCCAGTTCAAGACCTCTGCAATGGCTATCATCTCTGCCTGGTACACGCTGCAGTGATCAGGGAGACGAGCTGGTATATCTACTTCTAATTTAGCACAGAAGACTCCAGGTACTACTTTACCGTGTAATTTGAAGACATCCGTAAAGAACCGCAGTGCTTCCGTTTCCACAACTGACTCGTTCCTCCAACATTCACTTGAGTGGTTGGAAGTTTAAAATCTTTTCTCGAAGCATAAAGTCGGTGTAACATATTCAAAATTCACCAGTTCCATCCTAAGCGATCTAACTATCGTCGAGTGTCTTGTCTAAAGTCATCTTCACTGAGATCTTCTTACCATAAATGTTCACGGAGAGCAGATGAAACCTGTAGGTCAGGTTTAGGTATTGTCGTTAGCGCCCAGCTTATAAGCACGCAGGCCATTCTTTGCACCTTTTCATTCTGGAGAAGTGGAGATAGGACACCTGCCTGCGGGGTACCCTTAGTCATACGCCTCCCGATGGTGAATTCTCCCAGCCCCGAGTTAACCATCCTGCACCCAAGAATGTGATTGATTAACCCACTTACAGAGTAATCCACCCCTAGGAACAACAATCCCTCCAGAATTGCCTCCGTCTTTACTTTGTTTAAGGCGTCCTCTATATCAAGGAAAGTCCTCAATATCAAGGAAAACTCTTGCGAGAGTATTGATTTCTCAATTGTACTTACCAGGGCATGCAGAGCTGTGTCCGCCAATTTCCATTTACAGGAAGCATGATGAGTCTGGGACCAGTCACTAGGCTTTATTTTTGAGTGTATGTATGTATCTATCAACCTTTCCAAAGTTTTTAGTAGAAAGTATGACAGAGTTATGGGTCTTAAGTATTTTGGGTAGCCATGTCAGCATTTACCTGCTTTCGGAATCAAGATCACGCTGATCTTCGTCCACCTCCACGGAATACAAACCAGTTTAAGCACCCTATAAAGATTACTTCCAGCCAGAGGAGAATAATAAACGAGTTGTTCTGAATTTTTCCGCTGGAAAAATTTGGTTAGGACCATTCGATTTTGAACCCTTCAAGCACCCATAGGATCCGTTATTTAGTAACGATATCTTCTATGCGAAACGTGAATGTGCTTCTCGATGAGTACATGTCTCTGTCGAATCGTCGAAGCTTCCTGGAAAGTAGATTTCGATGAGAAGTTTCAAAGATTCCTAACTAGAAGCAGGTCGGAATCCATCCGGTTTGATTAAATAACTGTGACTGGTAGGATAAGTAGATAGTATCCTCCTAAGAAGAGAGATCTCTTCCAATTCTATTTTATTACAGAAGAGTCTCCATGAGCTCTTTTGTGCCTTCCTTAACTCTTTTTTGTTTACTTTGAGGTTTTCCTTGTAGAAGTCCTGGTCTTGAGTCTTTCTTGTAATTTTGGCTCTATTGAATGCTATCCTACACGTCTTCCGGTAGGTCCCCAATTCCTTGGACAACTAAGCGGGTTTGTGGTAAACACAAACCCGTTTAGTTGTCCAAGGAATTAGGGACCTACCGGAAGGCATGTAGGATAGCATTCAATAATAACCTGTTAACCTGGGCTTAATAGTTAAGCCCTAATAGTTAAGCCCAGTTAACCTGGGCTTAACTATTAGGCAAGCAGTGTTAAAGGACCGACTGCAGGCTAGTGGTTGTGTCCGCTATACAGTTCAGTTCCTCCACTGTCGCTGGTAGCTCAGGGGGCCCGGTGTTAGTATTTCAATAAGCGTTTCTCCATACTTGCTCCAGTTTGTCCTTCTGGGATTCCGGGAAAGCTTTCCGGGTGGTAGGGGAAACGTTAAGGCCATAGGTTCTATAACGATAATCAGAAAAGGAGTGTTCCTCCATCACTTTCCTTCCATTCTCTGACCATAAGATACATCCTTTCTGAGGCGAACGTTATGTCTAGAATCTCCTGCCGATGTTTAGTTATTATAGTAGGTTCTTGCCCAATATTACACACCAAAAGATTGTTATTTAATAGGTTATCAAAAAGAAACTCACCCCACTCTTTGATATCAGTGCTTACCAGATTGTGTGATGCGCATTCTTATCACATCCAAGGAACACCCAAATCTTCTTCATTTCCGCTTCGAGAAGCAGGTTTCCCAGACTATCCGGAGGCAGCCGGTCCAAACAAGCTGAGACCAGCCAAATTAAACTGCCGCCAACCTTAAGTCTGACCACAGTTATGTCACCATTGCTGTATTGAGAAAGTAAAAACATTTTTAAATTATTTTTTCCAAGAATGAAGGATCTGATTTTTCCCGAATTTCTTGAGTATATTAGTTTATACTCCTTCATTCTAAGGTCACAGATTCACAGATTATGTTTATCCAAAGTTCTTGAATGAGGACCACATTCTCTCCCGATCAAGTCAGTCGACGCTGCCTTCCTATGGTGCAGGTAAATTTGTGTGATGTTTAACATAACACCAAGGTGAGCCTACTTACCTTTTTCACTCCCCGCTACCACAGGCTATCGTCCTTCGCTTCCATTGGAGTCGCCGGTGTCTCTTATTTCCTCCCATTGAACTTGGATATCCGATGCTGGCTTTCGAAACATGATCTTTCCCCGAGTTATCGCTGCCAACCATTTTCTTGGCTCGTGCCACGCTTTCTTTTTGCTCGGTCGTGAGCTGATTCTCAAGGGTTTGCAGCACACCTAAATGCCTGGCCAAAAGCCTTAACACCGAGCGTATATTCCTGTATAGTGCTGCTTTGAAGGAGGGAAGATAGTCGAACCTCCTTCAAAGCACTTAATTTCCCCTGAGTTCCACTAGTCACTGGCTTTGGCACCATGAAGACGCCTCCCTCTAGTGTTTTTGAAGGAGCCCCACATTTACGTTTGAGCTCCCTTCTTTTGTTTCCGGACTTTCGAGAGTGCCGGTCTCGGTTTTGTTTATATTTTTTTGTACACGTCATGGTCCAACGAATATCGGAGAAAATTTGGTCCACCTGCGCAGAGATCCGTTTACGCAGGTAATGCTACTTACTCGAACGAGGACATGGAGATGATGACACTGTGAGGCAGTTCGAGTCTAACCATCGTATTGTTTGGACGGAAAATCAAAGTGCAAATAAATTAAATTAGAATAATAAAAAAGTACAATAATAAAAACGTTTTTTTATTTTTCGCATACCAACGTAACTTATAGATGGTTACATAAGCTGTAAAATGTGACGATCGGACTTTTTTCTCCAAAAATTGTTATCCCACTCAACATCAGACATAAATAAAGTGAACTACAGAAAATAACCCAAGCGCTTCGAATGGCCATATTCTTGGCAGTTAGTACATTGTAAGATAGATTTACGCATGTGTGGTTCTTCCACTACGATTTTTCGATACAATAAATATTTAACATTGTAGATTGGATTATGGCCCTTAGATTTTATTAGCTCTGATTCAAACTAAACTTTAAACAAAGGTTTTGGTTTTCTTTTGCGATTAAATATTTATCACGCTTTTCACTTTAAAGTTCATAGTTTTTAGCCTTTCGCTAATTTTGTCTGGATGTACGGTGGACTCGATCCTGTTTATAACAATCGTGATTTGATGCAAATTAATGCGATGACCATGGTATTTATAACATGATCTGTTCTCTCAATGAGTCAATGAACAGATTTATGCTGATGATGGCTACTAACATGAGTCTTATGCTTCAAAACATGAATACTTTCATGCAAATTCTTATTAAAAATCAAAAATGAATGCAATTAAGTAAGTTGTATGGAACGCTAACGGGCTAGCGCAACATAAATTAGCAGTTGAAAATTTTCTTACTGAAAATGATATCAATATTATGCTGATTTTCGAAAATCACTTTACAAATAAATATGAGTTATCTCAAGTTTTCAGAATACACCTATGATCGTAGAACTGCTATCCTTATTAAAAACAGAATAAGACATTATGAACTTGTTTAGAAGGATGGCCAGGGAAATGCATCGTAACTGCGGTTAACTGCCCACCGAGACACTCAATTAAGAGCGAACTATTTGCTTATTACTTCAAAATTCTATTCTAGGATATAAGTTCTTAGCAGGAGGTGACTACAACGCCAAGCATATTCAATGGATCCGAGATTAATTTTTACTAAAGGAAAACAACTGTAGGATTGCAAACAGAATGAAAGGGTTGATCACATATCTAATGGCCGCCCAACCTACTGGCAAACTGACAAGCAAAAAATTCCCGATTTCAAAGCTTTTCTTAAAAATGCTCTTGCAGGAACTTAAGTCAATTCTGAACGAGAAAACAAATCATTCCGGATCATCAATTTGGATTTAGAGAAGAACAAGTTCACAGAGTCGAATCTAAAATCAGGAAATCCCTTGAACAAAAGAGTACTACTCTACAGCGTTTCTAGATATAGCCCAAGCTTTCGAAAAGGTGTGGCATAAAGAACTACTATATAAAATAAGAACGCAATTACCGACAAATTGTGTTGCTTAATAATAAACGTTAGTGAAAAGAAGCAAGTGTTAATTCACAATCCAGTAATTGAACCTTGAAGGGGTTTTAATCTCTACTAGGAAAAACCGTTTACGGCTTTTTAAGTCCTAGAGTATTTATACCATATTAAGTAGTTATTACTTGATATTGTAAATGGATTATTGGTGATAATGAAGATAAACAATTTACTGATTAATAAAGTCAGGCAAGTTTAATAAATGACTCTGTGTCAAAGCACAGGAATATCGAGTCTGATCATCAAATAATAATATAGGGCTTAATCATATGGCTGATGACGTTTTAAATGAGAACTTACGAAACATTAATACTTAAAATAAGGTGGCCAGCCCAACGAATTCTTTTACCCACAATCGCGTTTCATGTCATGCGTAGCACGTTAGTTTTTGGTAACGGTGAGAATCGAATCGAGACCACAACATGACGATAAATTATTTTAACCATTAAGCTACAACCGGTTGATCATTAAATAATCTATGGCTTACAAGTCGTAAACGGCCCGTACCGCATCTCAACTGAGACCTAACGAACCAATTTTAACGATTGGTGCACATTGAAGGTGGTCAACCCAACGAATGTTCTTTACACACAAACGCGTTTTTATGTCATCCGGTTGTATGTTAATTTTTGGTCAACGGCGGGAATCGAACTTGAGACCGCGGCAGGATGAGAAACTCTCTTAACCATTAAGCTACAACCGGCGACATATCATTAAAGACACTGTAGAATTTATAGACCCAAATTCCAGACTGATTAATTTGATAAATTAGATGATGACTGAAGAAGATCCTTATTTGATGCGTGATTTTTATTAGAAAAAGAAAATGTCAATAATATTTTTTTCTTGAGAAGCATTAACAACTGAGTTGAAGAACTCCCTTCAAATAATTTTCACACTCTCTCCTCTTGAGTGTCTCGATATTTTCTCTATCGAGATAACATTTTTTAAGATTTTGAGGCTTAAAATAATATGTAGCTAAGAGTGGTGAAAATATTATTTGTGAATTGGAAAAAATGTTCACTCAATTTGAGGAAAATTTTACTTTGTATATATGATCGTGAGGTTTCTCTCCTACCCATTATTACAGAATTATTTTATATGTATATTAATTAAACGGATGTGAAGTTAATGACAATAAAACAAAATGAACAAAGAGTATACAAAATTTGTTAAAATGATTAATATTTGTTAAATTAACAAAAACATACATGTAATAGCAAAACAGTCGGTAAAAGCAATTTATAAAATAAAATATAAACTAGATAAACACACATAATAAAAAAAAACTAAATAAAAAACAAACTCAAATATATAAAAAATAAACTCAAAATTAATTAAAAACTCAATTAACAAAATTTGTTTGGATAAAAATTTTAAAATAGTAAAATTTTAATTGTTTACATATGTATTCACTGTATTACGGATTTCCCAGCTCACAGTTTCCACCGGACTTTCTCTTATATAAGAAGTATATTATGAAATGCCCTTTCAAATAAAACTAGTCCCATTCGAATATGATGAACTATGAAAATTTTACATTGTCGTCGAAAAAATGTTTTTGTTATTTTCGTATATGGATATGAGTGTTTTTTACGTTATTGAGGATTTCAGGTCATGGAGGCTCACAGAGTTGTCAATGGAGTTTCTTGGTAGTGTTTTTGTATGTCTTTATTGTATGTCATATGTAAAACTTCCAGCTTGGATTTCGTGAGGGAAAATATTACATTTGCTCCATCAGCATTTTTATATATCCCAGTGACATCACAATTTTCAACTTTTTTAAGTGCAAAAAACATATCTTGGATCTTATTTTTGAATGGAATTCGGACCACTATGCTTAAAAGTTTCGTAGTCGAAACGTCGGTTGATTCATCTACGCAAATACTAAACGGAGTTATTTTCATTAAATCACAAAGCTCACTTAGTTGTGTATTTCCGATTATATTTTTAATAATGCTTGTCGTTTTGGTTCTCGCACATGAAACGTCTTTCATAATTGATGAATCATTAACTCTAACTTTTAGCATGGGAATCCAATGATCCATGGTCAGGAAAGTGTTCCGCACAAAATGCACTTAATTGAATTTCTGCCATACCAACTTTTTTATGATGACTAGTTAGCTCGTTAATATTTTTAAAAGTCAACGTACTATTTTCATGAAGTTTTAAAGCTTCGCTTCGTTTAATATGTTTGTTGCATTTAACGTGATTGTATAAATCACGTACTCCTTTCGATTTTAACTCTACACAACATATTTTGCAAAAAGCCAAACTATGTTCACTTCTCTGAATCCATGATTTTAATATTTCATCATGTTCCCACTTTTGAAGATATACGCGTTCGTATTTACTTATTTTGGGTTTCTATCGGCAAGAAACCAAAGGTTATTTTAGCAAAGCAAAAAAAATATTATAAAAATAAATCTGACCACCGGCACCGGCGACGACTCAGCATCAGTAATTACGATATCTTCATCTGAAATTGTTTCTGAGTCTAGCTCAGAGGATAGAACCGGCGATGTCTCTTTACTTTTTGAAGAAGAAGCTGTTGAAACATTATTTAAATTAGTAAATAAATGCAGGAAAATAGTCACGTCGATTAAAGAATCCGAGGGTACGAATCAACTACAGATCGAAGAAGGCATTAAAAAAATGAAATACAATGGTTATAAATTAAATCAAAGAAATTGCTATGGTTTTCCTTACAATTTGTTAAAAAATTAAATATTTATAAACGCGAATACATTTTTGTGGTTGTGAATCAATAGTTATTTTCCAGGATACTTTGATTTACAGCAATTATTTCCAATTTTTTTTAAATGCAGTTTTCGATCCGCAAAATTCGTTCTCACGGATTCTATAATTTACGTGATTATTAGATAATCTTACCTTTCACAGTGAAATATTTTTTAATTGTAAACATTATTTTACGTTAGTGTAACTAAGTTTTAACCATTCATCACTTTTTATTAACACATTAATAAAAAAATTTCTAGAAATATATGTATTTATTTTTCACGATGTTAATGTTTAATGATGGCAGTACAATGGCAATTTAGTAAACCGTTAGCCAGCAGAAAGTATAACAAAAAATAAAAAAGAACAGAGAAAAAACGAAACCCAACTATCAATTTACGATTGAATTGTCCGAATATATATAACCCTGAAAACAAAGCAATTGAAAAGGGAATAAACGCACACAATTTACTGCGTTTGTATGAGGTTTTATATACATTTGATAATTAGAAAAAAACAACTTCGTCAAAACTTCGAAAATAGCAACTTTTATAAAAAAACTTCATTTTCGGAGAAAATACTTCAAATCCTTCTTAGAAGCAAAACAACTTCAAAAAGAAGATAAAACTTCGCATATGGCAACGGTAATCGTAACTAAAGCAAGTAAGAGATCCTAACGATAATGAATTTTGAATATTAAACAGTGTATTTTCATTAACTGTAAATATATCAAAAGGTGGCAACTAAGAGAATTCCTAATGCGAATCATATCTTCCTAAACACATTTTAGATAAACTGAAATAGGTTCATTTTTGGGTATCATTTTATCTATCAAATAAGAATTTTGACATTCTGCATTCAGTTTAGTTGTACTGCCAAATTGGTCCACACAATTTATGTTTTTAAATAATTCAAACAATAAATTTGTTCGTAAATCATAAATTTATCGGGTTATTTTCCTAAGCCGAATTATAGACGGAACAATCTTTAAAAAATCGTCATCTATTTCAAAAAACCTAATTTTTAAAATTTCACATCCCTTAAGCAACGGATGTAAGTGAATCAAAACTACAAGTATTTGTTTCGCTTATTATTTCAACTCCATAAAGAGTATCTGTTGTTTAAAATCGGATTAAGTCGGTTTAGAATCGATTTATTTATTTAAGTATCAAAACAAAACTTTTTACCTATATGTTTTGGAGATGCTACTCTAATTTTTTTATTCCACTTATTCCATTAAGCAAGTCAACAGGAAGAAATTTTCGATTCTTGTTTCTTGAGGAGTATTTAGTGGTTCAGGTATCTGTATGGATTTTAATTTTTGCTCACACTTAAATTTTAGAATAGATACTACTCGTCCATTTTTCATGCGTTTGTGTTTTAAATAGTGTTTTATGACTAGATGAAACCAGGGTGGTGCTTTATCATTTTGTGGTGCTTTATCACATTTAGTGATAAAAGTATGATAAAACAAAATTGTCGTAGCTTACTGCCGTTGAATCATGAATGAACAACGTCACGTCGTATATTCAAATGAGTAAAACAGACAACAATATCTTCCATCTCGCTTTATCAGTTAACATTTTTTAATGTTTGTCATATTTCTTGTTTGTTTGTTTTTATCTCCACAATCTGTTTCGGGGCTCGAGGCACTTCCAACTCTTTCGCGATTCGCTTATTTACGTCCTTACCTTACGCCATTACAGCCAAATCGAGGACGTACGGCTATAGATCCGATTTACGTAGAACCATCTGCACATTGCATAGCACCATGACAGCCTATAGTACTGACATTGAAGATGGGTTGGCCCATGATTTCTGCACACATAGATGTGTTCATTCACACCACCGATCGTAATCGTGTGGTGAAAAATACCTTTCCCATCCTGCCCCTATCGGGATTCGAACCCGATACCTCCCGCTCAAACTGTCGCAGCTTTAGCCACCATATTTCTTGTTAAAATTGTTGGCAATATCATTAATTAAGTTGTATTGATATACTTACATTATAAAAATTTTATCACTACCTATTCAACCACTTCATATAAAAAATTAAATAATTACTTTTGGGGTTATGTAGAAACGTCAATTTATCACTCTAAAATATTCATTTCTTCTTAAAATTCATTATTTCCCCTTTTAGATTTATTGCACAGGGTTGCGTTTGTAGACTTATTTAATATTTTTTATATCACGAAAAAAGTCTACAACCGTGATATAAAAGTATATAAAGCACCACAAAATGACCACCCAGTTCTCAACAACTGCAATCGAAGTATTTTACTTTACGCCAAGCTTACTTGAAAAAAATTAGCCCAAAAAATGATTAAGGCGAGAAGTATTTTTTGATTATTAATTGTATAAATTCATCACAATAAAATTGATTTACTTTAGACCTACGATCTTTTCTATTTCATTTTTGACTTCAATATAAATACAATATACATATAAAAAATGGATTTGTATTGTTTTCCGGTCACATATTAATATTTGTATTTAGTCTCTGTAGTCTTAATACTATCGTTCCTAAGAAGGTTAACAAATATTTTACTTGCAGATTTAATCTTTTTATCGTTTTTGGTGATCACATGATAAGGCATAGCTGTCGAAAAAGTTCATCAACACATTAAACTCATTTAGCGTAAAGAATCGCACAGAAAAAATCTAAAATTAAATTTCTATGTTCAGCACATACATATATATGGAAGTTTTTACTTAATTTGCACAGAGATAATTTTCGCAAAATGCGAACAATAGATAAAAATTGGGTTTTTCCAAGATGAACCATTTTCTAAAAAGTTGAAATTGACTTCAATATATTCTAAAACATTAAAGCAGATGAAGGTGTACGTAATGGCATTTATTAGTGCCCACGACCAATCAACGACGAAATAGAGTGTTTTCATTTGCGTTTTGCAAATTTCCATTTCTTTTTTTACACCTAATAGAGATTATATTAATTATATAGATTATAAAATAATAGAGATTATAAAATTAATTTTGACAACACATGAATAATATAAAATCCGTTTGTACTTATGTTGTTTATGAAATGTCATAATTTGTACAATCATTGTTGTTGCATCGAGATGAATATCTTGATGCTGCAAAAGTTCAATTTGACATTTTCTTATTAACACCACCTGCAATATATATATATATATATATATATATATATATATATATATATATATATATGTATATATATATTATATATATATATATATATATATATATATATATATATGTATATATATATATTATATATATATATATATATATATATATATATATATATATATATATATATATATATATATATATATATATATATATATATTGTCTTGAGATTGTATACAACATTTAAAAGTATATATCAAATAAATTAGTCTCGAACAAGATCGTCTTTTTTATAATACTCGGATTATAACGGGTGTCCACCGGGAAGGTATACTACTTTGTTTGTTTATAATATTTGATTCAATGAAAGAGAATGTATGTTATATTGATAAATGTTTTATTTAATGGTGGCAATTTTTATAGAATACAATATCAGATAAATGCCCGCCTCTGTTAGCCTCACAAATGCGAGCCCTTTTAAGCACATTTTTCATTGCATTCTCTCACATTTCACGCGGTATTTCATTAATTTTCTCACGAATATTTTGTTTGAGTTGCTCAAGCGTTTCTGGTTTATTTGCATAAGCCTTGCTTTTTAGATATCCGCACAAAAAGAAATCCAGCGCAGTCAAATCAGGCGACCGTGGAGGCCAACATCACCATTTTTTAAAATAACTTGCTGTGGAAAGAGGTCTCGTAGTAATTCCATTGTAATTCTGGCTGTATGTGATGTGGTACCGTCTTGTTGATGCCACATATTAATCAAGCCCAAAACATGCAGTTGTGGCGTTAAAAAGTTATCACGATATCGCTACCCATTCACAGTTACCGTTACGCCGTAAAATTCTTTCATTTTCAAAGAAGTAAGGTCCAATGATTTCCCCTGACCAAATTGCACACCAGACTGTCACTTTTAATAGATGTAAAGGTGAAAGATGAATAACTTGAGGGGTTTCCTTTGCCCAGAACCGGCTATTCTGTTTATTCACATATCCATTCAAACGAAAATGTGCCTCATCACTCATTATGATTTTTTCATGAAAATCGGGGTTGTCATGGGCGAGCTGTTACATCCTATTGGCATATGTACGGCGCCGTAAATGGTCTTGTGGAAGAAGCTCTTGTGTCAACTGAATCTTAAATGGAAACAAATGCAAATCCATGCGCAAAATTGTGGCCAAACTTGTTCTTTGAAGACCAAGCTCAAGGTTGATGGATTGTTTTGAACACTTTCTTGAGCAGCAGTACGTTGTGGCCCATGCTTGGGCCTATCACCTACAGACTCTATTTCTTCGACATCATTCACTACACGATAAATAGTGCGTTTGTTGGCACTTTGTTTCTCCCAAAAATTTTACGTAACTTTCTCATCGTCACAGTAATCGATTGATTTTGATAAAATGTTTTAACGATTAAAACACGTTGGTTTATCGAATATTTTTCCAAAATAAATTTGCCACGTGTCTACTTCACGACTGCCAAATATGAACTGTCAAGACTAACGTCTAACACAATGGTCGGAAAACAAAGTAGTATACCTTTCCAGCGGACCCGGACACTCTGTATTTTGCGTATCACGTTAGGAGTTGGCATATTTTGAGTGTTGCCTTTTTCATAAAATACATCAGTTGCGCTTATTATATCTTGATAGATATTGTATGCATTTTGTTTTCAAAAACAAGTTTAATCCGTTCACGCCGCATAACCCGGTACTGATGAAATACTTTCGCAGAAGAATAAATACTTTACCATTCTGGTGTTTGAGTACATATTCGCATAAATTTTAAACTGTTATCAATTTCAAATTCAAATTTCTGACTTTGTAAACTATCCTTGCACGAACCATATACTACTGCTATTTGATGTCTTTTAGAAACCTTATGGATATTCATTAATGCTAATGCATGTTTTATTATTTTGTATTAAATTGCGATAAATTAATTCTCGTATCTCACTATTAGCTAGCACCGCAAAATTCTCGGAAAATGTGATTGACCATTTTAGAATTCATTCATAATTTCTTAGTACATTATTGCTACTGTCTGGAAAATACTTGGAAAAAGTTGTTCGTTATTTTTAACAGACGGAATTTGTGAAATTCGAAAAGATTTTCGAAAAATGTCTTGTTTTTATGTCTTGTGTAACATAATTTATATAAATAAATCTTTACTAATTAATGGTCATTATTAATAATCTACGATTATTAATAATGACCATTAATTAGTAAAGATTATCCATATCTGATGTTTTAAATCGACAAAATACAAATGTTTGAGAATCACGATTTAAATTAATCAGAGCACCCAGTATTGATTGAGCACTAATGCTGCTTCTATTTTTCTTATGATTTTTTACTTTGAGTTTCATTATAAATTTAAAAACAATGTATATGTATGTTAATAAAACAAACTTTTAATTTTCAATTAAAAATCACCCTACTATCTCGGATATCTGTAGCCAAATTTAGTGTCGAATCCTAAATCAAACGCGAAGGAACTAAATCCTGAGCTATTATAACAAGCCGAATTAACTGTATAACAATAATCAATCTAATTTTAAATATATGTATTATACAGAGAGAACAAACAACAAAACTTATTGAAATATTACAGTCAACAACAAAGAAATTTGTAAACAGTAAAATCCCATTAAAATCAATATAATTATGCAATATACTCAAACCATTGAAAATATAAACCACTTAACACCGTTAATTAAACACTGAATAATCACCACACGAAACCTTACATCAAATTTTATTTTTGATTTATAAAAAATTGAATTTTAGAAAAAATATATTAAATCGCATATTATTTATTTTAGAAAAAAAGATATTTGTTAAATTTACGTCATATATTATTTTTTTGGTCACACCGAAAACACTGCACAAATTAAAATTTTTAAATTAACTGAGATTATTATATATTACATAAGTGTTAAAACTTCATCAAACAACACTGATCACTTATCAAAAAAAAGAAAATTGCATATCTGAAAGTAGAGTAAATTTAATAATGTAAGAAAAATTTACCTGTTGACAAACACAATTTTCACAATTTTTAATTTGACATAAATTTGTTGTTATCGAATTTAGTATACATACCAACGTAACATCATTATATTCGATATTTATTTTAATTTGCATACTGCCCGAAATAAATATAATCGAATAAGCCTGTTTAACGATTCGAATTTGCTGTGAATATCTGCTATGTGTGTGCATATCATAGTTCGTTAAATTAATAAATCCACAGGTGGTACAGCAAAGCAGTTAAGTGAAATGTACTAGATTACAATAAGAGCGTTTAATGCTTAATCAAATTTATGTTAAATGTATGATAGCCTCCTATTAGCTTAATTATGTACCATCGATTAATTTTGTCAAACTTTATTTTGTAATAAATATTTTTCGGGTTTGCTGTTGGGAAGAGATCTTTAAGTGATACACAACTCAATCTTTAAAGCGAAACATCATAACAACTTTAATTACAAATTACTAAAATCAAGTGGATTTTAGACATGGTCCTTCGAGCCGGATTCTGAGCACGAATCGTAAAATAACGGGAATCAAGATATTATTAAAAATTAATGATTATAATTTAAGTGTGTTTGAGTGTGCAAAACTAAATTTGTGAACAATCAACCACCATTTTGTGACATTAAAGTTAATTGATATTAAAGTATTAAAAGTGAGAGTGAATTGTGGCTTATAAAGCTTGTGGGCTAGATACAAACCGTGGTTCACAAATTAATCTACCAATGGCGCCGAAAGTCGATGTATTTATCAGTAATCGTAAGAGAGAAGTGATGATTTTGGAAAAACTTGCCACGTGTGCGAATGCGCTTGACGAAACTTTCAGTCTCGATTTTGTTCAAAGTAAACTAGAAGGCCTTGAAGAAAGTTGGGTCCATTTTAACAGAGCTGATGAAAAGATTTTTGAGTTTGGTGAACAAAGCGAATATGCTCAAGGCGAAGAACCGTACTATTTAGCAATGTCAAAGTTTAAAACATTTTTGCGCGAACACGCTCTGCCAGCCGCAACAAATACAAACCATGACGATTCAAAGTTGAACGATACGATGGGAGAATTCGTCGCTCATCAAAAAACTTTTCTTCAAGAATTGTCTCAAATTCAGAAGAGTAACCAAGAAGTCAAACTACCGAGAGCAAATATTCCGGTGTTTCGTGGAGAGTATCAAGAATTGGCGACTTTCAAAGATTTATTCGTGGGACAAATACACAATAACGCACGACTAAGTAAAGCCACGAAGTTTCAATATATAAAGGGCTGCTTAGGTGACCGAGCTGCCAAATCCATCGAACACATTCCAATCACAGATGTTACTTACGACCAAGCGTGGGAGAAACTGTGCAACCGGTTTGACAAAAAGGGACACATCGCACATTCATATTTCCAAATGCTTATGGATTTAGTTCCAGCTACCAAAGGTTCTGTCGGCCAGTTGCGCAAACTATGCGACACATCTGATGAAATTCTTCGGGGACTAACAGCTCTCCATGAATCAACTAAAAAGCGTGATTCGTTAGTCATTTTCATACTGCTTCAAAAGGCTGACGTAGAAACGCGAAGAATGTGGGCAGAACACAGTATCGGAAAGGACTTTCCAACTGAGGAATGTTTCCTGGCGTTTCTCACACAACGTTGTGATTCTTTGGAGATGTCACAACTAAAAATAATTAGTGACAAGCAGGAAACTTTGAGACCCTCAACAAGATTGCGAACCCACACAATATCCACGGATGTGAAACTGGCGTGCTGTAAATGTGGAAATAATCATAAACTATTTAAATGTTCATTATTTCAAGCCATGGACATTCACTCACGAAGAGAATTTGTTGCGGAAAAGTTACTATGCTTCAATTGTTTAATTCCGGGGCATTCATCGAGTAAATGTTTTTCACACCAACGATGTCACAAATGTTCTTTAAAACACCACACTCTTCTGCATATCAATGCGGTTACAAAACCACAACCGGACGGTCATCGTCAAATAACATCTTGTTGCATGAACAGCAATGATTTGATGCCATCATGCTCAACCAACGATATCAATCAACCACGATTAGTCACAAACCAAAATACCATTGCACAGAAGTCCATTTCAAACGACACTACACTCGAGTCTTTAACCAATCAAGAAGCCAGTCAATTAATCAATCCGCTCCAAGGAAGCCAATTAAATCAAAGTGCTCTGGTCACTCAGCCAACTAATTCGTCCAGACACTTATCAAGTAGTAACCAATCATCATTATTACCAACAGCAATCGTTTTGGTACAAAACAAATTTGGAGTTTCCCACCCATGTCGAGCCTTGCTAGACTCAGGCTCACAAGTAACATTAATACGAGAAGCTTTAGTTCAGAAACTTCAAATACCGAAGACACATGCTAGAATACCTATTACTGGTATTGCACAAGCTGGAGCAGGATTTACCCGAGGCAGTGTTCAACTACAAATTAAGTCTAGACAGTCTAACAACAAAACACTAGCATGTCACGCATTAGTGTTACCAAATCTAACCGGACATACGCCTGAATACGAAACGAATGAAGAGGTTTACCGACATATTACGCATCTTCCATTAGCTGATCCTGAATATACGAAATCTTCCCAAATCGATATAATATTGGGTGCCGGTGAGTTTTTCGAAATATTGTTACCACAAACATTAAAACGATATGACCGAGTAATTGCCCAAAACACAATATTCGGGTGGATTATTTGCGGAAAGGTAAAAATCAAGCCTACATGCAATGAGTCTATCATGACTAATCTTGCGATCACCGACATCGATTTTGCGCTACGACAATTTTGGGAAGTGGAGGAAGTACAAACGACCCGGTTACTCACTGAAGAAGAGAAGTTCATGGAAAGTCACTTCATAACCACCCATTCTCGAACTAAGGAAGGCAAATATGTAGTAACTTTGCCGTTTAAGCCAAATCACCAAATACTGGGAAACTCGCTTTCTGCTGCAACATCTCGATTGAGAGCCATGGAGCGAAAGTTTGATAACAATTCGGTACTCAGACTGGAATATTGCCGATTTATGGATGAATACCTTCAATTGGGGCATATGAAGCCTATACAAGAAACCGAAATGCTAACTGACAACCAGAATACATACTATCTTCCACATCATGCCGTAGTGAAGAAGTCATCAGGGAAAATCAAATTAAGAGTTGTGTTTGACGGTTCAGCCAGAACCAGTTCAGGTGTGTCATTAAACGACAATCTTATGGTAGGAGCAACCCTTCAAAACACATTGTTTTCCAATGTGGTCAAATTCCGAAAGCACACAATCGCTTTTGCGTCGGACATCGAGAAGATGTACCGGCAAGTTCTCATCGCAGCTGAAGATCAAGACAACCAAAGGATAGTATGGCGTAAATCAAAATCCGATCCAATAACACACTTCAAATTACAAACGTAACTTATGGTTTAGCATCGTCACCTTTTCAAGCCATCCGATCCCTAAAGCAACTAGCAAACGACCATCGAGCACAATACCCTCAAGCCGAGGCAATTGTAGATAATGATTTCTACGTAGACGATGTGATGTCAGGAGCTAATGAATTAGCGCAAGCAGTGGAATGTCGAAATCAGTTAGTCAATCTGTTGAAACAGGGTGGTTTCATTCTCAAAAAATGGAAATCCAATTCTCGTGAGCTTTTGCAAGGAATAGACCCCGATTATCAGGAAATCAGTCCGTTAAATCTCGATGAACAAAGCTGCTTAAAGGTACTGGGTTTATTCTGGGATCCTGTTGAAGATTTCCTGTGCTACAAAGTAGACCTACCCGAAGATTTCACTGCAACAAAACAGGAATTATTATCAGAGTCTTCAAGATTATTTGATCCTCTTGGATTAAATTGAAGATATTGTTCCAAAGTCTATGGTTGCTAAAACTGACGTGGAACGATCAATTACCACCACACATCACAGCTCAGTGGATGAACTTTAGAAGTGCATTGACCCATGTTACCACCATCCAAATACCAAGGCTAGTTAAGGTACACCAGAATAACCTTCAACTTCACGGTTTCAGCGACGCTTCCGAAAAAGCTTACGCGGCCGCTGTCTACTTCAGATCAGAGGGAATTAATGGAACGTACGAAACACGTTTAGTTGCGGCGAAAACTAAAGTTGCTCCTATTAAGCAATTTTCAGTGCCACGGCTCGAATTATGTGGAGCCTTGTTAGTGACAAAATTATTAAAATCCATTGTAGAGTCAATGTGTATACCAGAAGCAAAAATCATCGCGTGGACTGACTCCACGGTGGTTTTACACTGGCTCACAACCTCACCGAGAAAATGGAAAACATTCATCAGCAACCGAACATCAGAAATCCACACAATATTGCCACAGTGCCAATGGAGGCATGTTAATTCTAAAGAAAACCCAGCCGACCATGCATCACGAGGTGTCCATCCATCGAAACTAAAAGATCTCGATATTTGGTGGAAAGGCCCAGAATTTTTAAATTCAAGTGAGGATTCATGGAAGAAGTCGAAAAGTGCATATCACTCCAATGAAGCTATTACTGAAGAAAAATCCGCGGAAGTACAAATATTGGCAGCACAAGTCCCCAATCAAGAAGATCGTGTTGCAGTCATCATAGTAAAATATTCATCTTGGCGTAAATTATTAAGAGTTTCTGCTATCTTTTTAGATTCATTCAAGCCGTTTAAACGAAGGTTAGAACCAATATCAAAGAAAGAGGTTGCCGATTACAACCATCGAGCTTCGGGCAGCTTCAGCTAAGTTATATTGGCAAGCACAAAATCATTCATTCCTAGAAGACATAAAACGAATAACATCAGGTCTAGAAATTTCATCCCATAGTAGACTGGCGTCCATGCATCCATTTCTGGACTACAAGAACATTTTAAGAGTGGGTGGAAGATTGCAGAATGCCAACTTATCATACGACCAAACGCATCCAATTATATTGCCAGGAAACCATCATATCACTGCGTTAATAATTTCTGACGTACATCAGTACACTTTACATGGAGGGATTTCAATCATGATGTTTCACCTTCGCCAAAAGTATTGGATTTTAGGGTGTCGTAATCTAGTCAAGCAGTTTATTCACAAATGTGTCACATGTTTCAAATTGAAAGTAAAAGCGTCTAAACAATTAATGGGTAATTTACCATCTGCGAGAGTTTTAACCCCAAAGAGAGCCTTTGAAAACGTCGGAGTTGATTACGCGGGGCCGGTTATGCTTAAGACATCCACGATAAGGAATGCACTGTTCGTATGCATGGCAAGCAAAGCTGTGCACTTAGAGCTAGTCACAGATATGACTACGGAGGCTTTCATTGCAGCACTCCGCCGATTCACAGCCAGAAGAGGATATCCAGTCACCATATATAGTGACAATGGCAGCAATTTTGTAGGAGCCGATAAGGAACTTCAGAGACTAGTAAAGCAAGTCCAACAACAACTATGTAATGAACAGGTGGCCAGTCACCTATTAATGCATTTTACTCAATGGAAGTTGATGTGTCCAACGGCAAGTCACATGGGTGGCTTATACGAAGCCGGAATTAAATCTACAAAGCAGCATATACGAAAATGTATCGGATCGTCTATACTCACGTATGAGCAGTATTCTACCTTACTCTGTCAAGTGGAAGCAGTTCTAAACTCTAGACCATTATGCTGCGCATCAGATGACATTAACGACCTGAATTATTTAACCCCAGGTCATTTCTTAATTGGGGAACCATTATTGGCCGTTCCAGAACCAAACATAGAGAATATCAATATAAATCGTCTCAACAAATGGCAAGTAATTCAGCAAACTACACAAAGATTTTGGAAAACCTTTTCAAGCGACTACCTCAACACTCTCCAACAACGTCGAAAATGGCAATCAGGAGAAACCAACTTAAAACCTGGAGATCTGGTAGTGGTGATAGAAAATAATCTAGTACCAACCAAATGGCATGTAGCGAGAGTCAGCGATGTTCATCCCGGCGAGGACGGCTTAGTACGGGTAGTCTCCATCAAATCGATCCATGGAATTTTCAGACGACCAATTCACAAACTTGCCAAACTCCCAATTAATTGAAAGATAATCTTTCAAGGTGGGGAGTATGTTGAAACGTCATCAAACAACACTGATCACTTATCAAAAAAAAGAAAATTGCATATCTGAAAGTAGAGTAAATTTAATAATGTAAGAAAAACTTACCTGTTGACAAACACAATTTTCACAATTTTTAATTTGACATAAATTTGTTGTTATCGAATTTAGTATACATACCAACGTAACATCATTATATTCGATATTTATTTTAATTTGCATACTGCCCGAAATAAATATAATCGAATAAGCCTGTTTAACGATTCGAATTTGCTGTGAATATCTGCTATGTGTGTGCATATCATAGTTCGTTAAATTAATAAATCCACAGGTGGCACAGCAAAGCAGTTAAGTGAAATGTACTAGATTACAATAAGAGCGTTTAATGATTAATCAAATTTATGTTAAATGTATGATAGCCTCCTATTAGCTTAATTGTGTACCATCGATTAATTTTGTCAAACTTTATTTTGTAATAAATATTTTTCGGGTTTGCTGTTGGGAAGAGACCTTTAAGTGATACACAACTCAATCTTTAAAGCGATACATCATAACAACTTTAATTACAAATTACTAAAATCAAGTGGATTTTAGACAATAAGGAAGATGCCGTAAAAACCGTTTGTTAGAAAGCTTAATGGCTCAAAAGATTATGAATATTAAAGTATACAATTCAAAATCAATTACTTTTATTAAATAATTTTTTCAATATCAATAAGATATTATCATCATAGTTCATCATATTTTATTGAGACTAGTTTTATTTGAAAGGGCTTTTGATAATATATTTCTCAAAGCGACACCTCGGTGGAAACCCTGTGAGCTGCTAAATCCACAATAACGTGAATCACTTATATCCATATACGAAAATTACTAAAATATTAATTTACCACATCAATGTGAAATTTTAAATGAGATGTCTTGTTAAATGAGTGGTAGTAATATGCCAAAACTTCTAGATTGAACTGGAAAGGAACAATACAGAAACTTGTATAATTGCTTAATCTTTTTTTTTTTTTTTATATTAAGCTTTAATTGGGTGCAGGGCGGACTTTTAGACAGTCCTAGCTCCTTGTAACTGTCAGAGCTCCTGCACCCAACGCGCGGTCCTTCAAGTAAAGGTTGATAGCTGCCTTAAACTTGTGCATTCTATAATCCAACGGAAACTGAAAACTGGATAACGAATTCCACTTGCTGGATGTTCGATGAATGAATTCGTGCTTTCTACCTTCAGTTCGAGGTTTCGGCAGCTTCACCGTAAACCTATGCGCATTGACCGTTCCTCGTGTTACCTGATGGATTTAAAAAACCGTCTGCATCTATTGAGGAACCCGAGTTTACGTGAAGCTGATTTGGCCAATGCGATAATGTGTTCATTCCATTTTTAATTGTTACTTATTTGAACACCAAGCAGACGAATTGAGTCACAACCCACGAGAACGTGGCCTTTTACCACAAAAGGGTATTCGTTGCGACTTCTTTTACGTGAGAACATGCATATTTGTGTTTTTTTCTAGTTAAATTTGACCTGATTTTTAATTCCCCACTCAAATATTGTACTTAAATCGGAATTAAGCGAAGTGACAACTTCCAGCCGTTTACCGTTTAACTCTGAAGGAGTAGGCTCGACCTCGAATGAAATAGAAGAGTGCAATGTTGCATCATCGGCAAAACTGTGACTGTGAACCCTCAGTGCTATCCAACAAGTCATTAATGTATAACAAAAACAAAGTTGGTGACAAAACTGATCCCTGAGGGACTCCGGCATTTGGGGAGTGTGTCGTTGATGATCTCCCATTTAGCACAACGTTGATCTTTCGGTCTTTGAGAAAGCTTTTTATCCACTTGATGGTCATCGAATCTAAGCCGTATGCCACAAGTTTACAAATGTGTTTACAAGTTTACAATCTCATGCCAAACCTTGTCAAAAGCCTTGGATATATCCAAAGCGGTTGCAAAGGCTTCTCCATGGTGCTCAAGGGCGAGATTCCATTTGTTTGTAACATACGTCAAAAGATCGGTTGTGGAGCGGCTTTTACGGAAGCCATATTGTTTATCTGAAATTATTTTATTAATCTCAAGATAATTCACCAGTTGTTGGTTAATGCATTTCTCAAAAACTTTAGCCACGGCTGACACAATTGATATTGGCCGGTAGAAAAAATCTAGAAAATATTTAAAAGAAATGTATTAATAAACAAATTAATGGAACAGTATTTATACAAACTAGGAAGTTCGGTAAAGCTAATAATAAAAATGATTTGCATTATTAATTCGATACTAGAATATATATACTAGAATTATACTACAAGTATACTAATATATGCTACAATTATACTACAAGATACATAAATAAAATATAATTTAAAGAAATTAAAAATTTCCGTTTGATATTTAAGAATTTATAATTAAATGTACTTCAATAATTGATATTTATTCTATGCAATAGAAAGTTTGATTCTAATATTTGTACTCTAGTTTTGCACTAGAGAAACTATTTCGGTAGGAGTTTATATTAATGAAAAATAATTTATTAAATGCTACTGGCGGTAATTTAACTAATAGTTAATGTTACAGTAATATTAAATCTCTTTACTAAATATGATAAAAATGATAATTTGAATTATATAATAATGAATTAAGACTATAATGAATAAATATCACAAATTTTCCTCTGTGGTCGGGGGGAACGCTTAGAATTTCCACCACAGTATCCACTGCTTGTCGTAAGAGGCGACTCAAATGGTTGGATTGTTGGGCTTCACCCACAGCCGTAAAACTTTTTATTTTATTTGTTTTCTTTTTTCTTTATAATTTTTATTCGTTATTTACGTTCAATTTATTATTTCGCCCGCGTTAATTTATTTTAATTTTGTAGTTTTGCTTTAATCATTTCAATTTTTATTTTTTGTTGGGACAGTTTTACGCATTTTTGCGCACAAAAAAGTTTCTTTTTACAATGAGTAGTAAAATTAAAAAACCTCCGGAAAATGCCTCTTCGGATCGCGGGGCCTGATTTTAATATAATCCTCGTAAAGATAATATTGATAGCCTTACCATCCATTTTGCCAATGTCCGTGGACTCGTGACTAATAAAAATTGCGCACATCAACATCTCGAATCACGCAGGCCCGACATATTAGTGCTAACGGAAACAAAAGTATCTCATAACATCTACGAGAACGAATTCTACTTCAAGCGCTACCAGTTCGAACAAGCATTCGAGTTGCAACGTGGAGTGTGTTTATTCATTAAAGAGCACATACCGTACGCTCGACATCAGAAGTACGAAATTTTCTCAAAGACCGCTCAAACTATTGTACTTAAAATATCCCTTCCTAATAAAATCCTTTTTTTAATTAGTTTATATATATTCCCTAACCAAACGGATTCAGAAACCATGAATTTCTTCGAAGTTTTGTCAGACAAATGTGATGACATTCGCAATCAACATCCCTACTGCGAATTAATTATGGTTGGTGATTTTAATGCCCACCATAAAGAATGGTTGAATCACCAAAATACGAACTGTGCCGGGCGTCAGACGGAGTGGCTTGCTATTTTGCATGACCTTACGCAGATTGTTAGTGATTCCACATTTGAATGTCAAAATTCTACAAGCAGTCATATTCTAGATCTTTGTCTTACAACAATTCCGCATTCCATGGAAGCGCGTGTCGAGGCTGGAATTGGAAATTCTGACCACAACCTGATAACAGTAGAAATTTCTGTCGCAACACCACCAGCATTTAGACAGCAGCCAAAGCGTCTATGGCGTTTTTACGAGGCTGACAATGATGGGTTACGGTCATTTTTTCAACATTTCCCGTGGGAGAGCCATTGTTTTTATAACGATCAAATAGACGACGCCGTTTCCAATTTCACCGAAACCGTTCTACATGGAATGAGTAAATATATCCCATCATCCTTTTCCAATCCTAATCCTAATTTTAAAATTTTTTCAAAAGAAGCCGCCAAACAAAATAAATCTGCTCACAAGAAATATAAGCGCAACGAAATTTCGTTTGACGAATATAAGGCCACACGTAACATCTGAAAAAAATCTGTGCGAAGGAAGCGAAAAGAGCTGACAACAAGAAAGCCGCTAAGGCTTCCGAGTTGAAAATCTCCGATCGCAACTTTTACCAGATGGTCGCATCGGTTGCCAATATTTCTAAAACATCTATTTCAGCAATGAAATGTGCAGACGGTGCTTTGGTGGTGGATCCATATTTGCAGGCCGACTTACTGGCAAACGTCTTCACTTCGAACTCGACCTTATAGTTGTCCCCGATATAGTTACACCTCCGTCAATTCCGTATTGTGGTACCAAAATGGATCCTGTCAACATCTCGGAGGAAATTGTCTTCAGGAACCTGAAGACAATGGACATAAATAAGGCCACTGGACCTGACGGAATTCCTGTTCGAATATTGAAGGAGTTTGCCAGTGACTTGGCTCCAATATTAACTAAAATTTTTCTCCTTTCTTATAAGCAAGGTAAATACCCGAACGCCTGGAAGAGTGCGATGGTGCACCCGGTCCTTAAACGTGGTTGTGATAAAACTGACCCTTCAAACTACCGGCCAATATCAATTGTGTCAGCCGTGGCTAAAGTTTTTAAGAAATGTTAATGCATTTCTTAAAAACTTTAGCCACGGCTTATGGCTTCCGTGAAAGCCGCTCCACAACCGATCTTTTGACGTATGTTACAAACAAATGGAATCTCGCCCTTGAGCACCATGGAGAAGCCTTTGCAATCGCTTTGGATATATCCAAGGCTTTTGACAAGGTTTGGAATGAGAATCTCATTTGTAAACTTGTGGCATACGGCTTAGATTCGATGACCATCAAGTGGATAAAAAGCTTTCTCAAAGACTGAAAGATCAACGTTGTGCTAAATGGGAGATCATCAACGACACACTCCCCAAATGCCGGAGTCCCTCAGGGATCAGTTTTGTCACCAACTTTGTTTTTGTTATACATTAATGACTTGTTGGATAGCACTGTGAACCCTATCCACAGTTTTGCCGATGATGCAACATTGCACTCTTCTATTTCATTCGAGGTCGAGCCTACTCCTTCAGAGTTAAACGGTAAACGGCTGGAAGTTGTCACTTCGCTTAATTCCGATTTAAGTACAATATTTGAGTGGAGAATTAAAAATCAGGTCAAATTTAACGACAAAAAACATAAATATGCAGGTTCTCACGTAAAAGAAATCGCAACGAATACCCTTTTGTGGTAAAAGGCCACGTTCTCGTGGGTTGTGACTCAATTCGTCTGCTTGGTGTTCAAATTAGCAACAATTTAAAATGGAATGAACACATTATCGCATTGGCCAAATCAGCTTCACATAAACTCGGATTCCTCAATAGATGCAGACGGTTTTTTAAATCGCATCAGGTTCTCCAGATATATAAAACCTTTATTAGACCGTGTATAGAATATTGCTGTCAAGTTTGGGGTGGAGCATATGGCACTGCTCTTCAGTTGCTGAATAGAGTTCAGCGGCGTGCCATACGAATAATACGAAACTCCAGACTTACGAAAGATCTAGACAGCCTACAGCACCGCAGAGATGTTGCAGAACTATGCGTGTTCTATAGATTAATAAATGGTAAATGTTCTGCAGAATTAAAGGAGGAAATACCACCATTAGTTACGCCAGGACGGGTAACACGAGGAACGGTCAATGCGCATAGGTTTACGGTGAAGCTGCCGAAACCTCGAACTGAAGGTACAAAGCGCGAATTCATTCATCGAACATCCAGGAAGTGGAATTCGTTATCCGGTTTTCAGTTTCCGTTGTAGAATGCACAATAGAATGCACAAGTTTAAGGCAGCTATCAACCTTTACTTGAAGGACCACGCGTTGGGTGCAGGAGCTCTGACAGTTACAAGAAGCTAGGACTGTCTAAAAGTCCGCCCTGCATCCAATTAAAGCTTAATATAAAAAAAAATAAAAATAGAAATCATAATTTAATTAAAACGTAAAACTCGGTGACAAGGCTCTGTTTGAAGTCATAGGGAGGATTCTGAACCCTACGCATTGCAAGTACTATTTCACTTATTGTTAACATCAAGACTTTATTTGCTGTAAAATTGGAATCACAATCCACATTGGAATCAAAGAGCATTCGTGTGTTTGTGTTATGAAACGGATTTCATTACGGCCACATATAATGAACAGCGAACTAGAGATGAGCATTGTCCCTTTATGATTTATGGTTTCCTATTAAAAAGTTAGCTCTTAACTATAACATAATTGCATGCCTTAGATAAATAGTTCTGAAGAATTTTTTGTTGTATGAAAGAAATTATAAATTAAGATACTGTGCAAAGCAGACTAGTAAACTATCTACTCCGCGGCTGTTTTTATAATTTTTATTAGTAAATTATACAAAAGGTATACATCTCTTATATAATTTACAAAAAATACAAGTGTTGGTAATGTGTGAGTGGGTTAAAAACATGTACAAATTCTTTTGCCAGCTGTTCTAGAATAAGAAATTTCATCCGATAAAATGAACTGGAGTACCAAAATCAGATGCTCGTTACAGCAGGTTAAATATTTATAGTTATACCTTATATAATATATCATAAAATACTTACACAACAATACCCAATTTAAGACACAAAATTAACAAAAAATTGTAAATTGGACAAATTTGCTTTCTTAATTAGGGGATATAATTTTGCAAGAAGAATATTGTAATTATTTTAAACATAAAAACAAAATATTTGTTGTTTTGTCGTTTTGTGATTGTGTGTCAGTATAGAAAATTTTGGTATGATATTGCTGAAAACTATAGAAAATACTTTCACGGCATAGTATATTAGTGTAAACATTCTATTTTTCTGGGATGAAAAACGGACTAAGTTTATAATTTTACATTTATAACTGCGTATTAATAACTTGAAACAATATGGTGTAGTTGCTTATTTTGGTCTCCTGAAACTTTCGCTTTCTTGTTGTAAGACTGCAACGTAGAAAATATTTACAAAAAAAATTGCTTGTTTATATTTTTCGACTATATATTATTTATAATTCACTGTCGAAAATACGCGGCCAATCCTCGAATAAAAGAACAAATCTTTAAAATACACTTATTTTATTTTAAAGATATATTAATGAACTATTGTCATTTCCTGTAATGTTAATATTCTTGTGATTATTTTGAACTTCAATATTTTGTATATCCTTAAGCGAAAATTTTAATTTTGGTATTATTTGCACAGTACTTTTTTTTAAGAATAAATAAAATATTATAGTTAACTAAAATAAAGCGATAGAGTAATGAAATGGAACAATAAACATGATCATTAATATTCACAATATCACAACCATGGATTAATTAAGTCTTAAAATCAGAATATTTGCATTTCATTGTTGCTGTTCTTCAATATTCAATTCATTACGAAAACACAATCAATAGTGTCATTCTCACAAAGTATAATGACCAAATATTTTCATCAATTATTGAGTCATTATTACAAATGATAGAATTTTTAATTTAAAGTAAACCTTCGGATGATATTATTTAATTTATTTAGGTTCATTTAATTATATGAAAATACTTATATTAAGAATTGCCAGACATGGTTTTTCTGTTGCACGAATCGAGTTCCCTACTGTATTTTATACCTTCCCTAAATAATTAAATCACCCAAAATCCAAAATAAGTTTGTATATTCAAATACTCATATTCAATTAAACACATCCTGTTAATTTTAATATTCTTTCTTTAATTAAATTGTAAAATTATTGTAATTATTTATACTTACCACACAGTTTTTAAATTTATAAATTATACACTTAATCAATAAAGTACATGGTATGAATAAAAAGGTTCTACGAAATACTTTGTATACAAATTATTCATATTTTTTGTCACATTATTATTTATATTCATTGGATAATAATCGTGGATACAAAGGTGTTTATTTTTTCGTCAATAAATGTTTATTTTCACACCATATTTTTCGTTTTTGTTCGCCTCCATTTTATGTTTATTTTTATTATGTCTGATAATTTATAAAAAATTTAAATTTACATATCGATTTATTAACTTGACTTTTTGGTTTTGATTATCATAATTTGATTATTACGCTATTGTTTGGATTTGATTAGTTTAAAAGTATGCAGTAGCCAAAATGGTTAATCCAAGATTATACGAAAATAATTTACAATGATTTACCTGTTACCTTTCATAACAAATAACAGAGCGTCAATCAATCTTTTATTCATTTAATTGTGGAACTCAAAGCAAATAGATAAATATAAAATTATATTCTGAATGTAAATTGGTTTATTAAAAATATTTTGGCGACATTATTGCGATAAAATAGTATTATACAAAAAATTATCTACTTTTAAATATTTGTTTTATTAATTGGATATCATTAAATGTATTTCTTAATATGTACAATTTTTTACCTTTTATCATATATACATACAATAGCTACTAATTTATTTTAAGAAGATATAAATTCGAAAACTATTATAACACAAATAGAAATATTGGTTAAATTTTAAATAAAATTGTTGTATATTCAACAAAATAGAATAATATATATGTTTGAGAGAAATCGGATTTTGTATTAAATTAAGAATATTTTTTATTCAGAAAATTTTATTCAAGTTTATCTAGTATATTTATTATAAAGAAGTCAATTTTTTCCCACGAAATTTACTTCAGACCATAAATTTTAAGTTTAATTATAAACAGTCGCACGGACTATTAAATATATAAAATTTTTATTTAATATATGTTTACTATTATTTTTTTTAAAATTTGTTATCACCAATGTACATATACTATTTTATTATGTCATCTTATGCTATATTCGTTCTATCCTTTTTTCGGAGAAAAGAAACATGAAACTCTGAAGCTGCTCCTCTTCTTAACATGTGTCTTTTACTATCTAAACCGAAATTTCACAAAAAATATCATAAATCAACCCACATACTCAGATTTTTCTTTCTCTGCACTCAGTCAATCCTTCAAACACCCATACACCTAAACCAATTTCAAACTTAAAAAGACAACTTTATAACAAAATATTAAAGTCTGAGCCAGATCCAAGAATAATCACAACCTAAAAAAAAAAAGTTAAGTTGATGTGGCTGCTATCGCACACTTAGACCAAATTTGATCCGTTGTGATACCACTCTATACGGCTATAGGTCCGAGTCTTTCCGTAGAGCCATCTGCGCATTGCATAGCTCCATGTCAGTCCTATAGTACTGACATGGAAGATGGGTCGGCCCAAGGATTCTAAACACGACAGAAGATCCAGATTATGTTTATTTTTCACCACCGATCGCACCGCCCAAACGATCGAAGGTGAAAAACCCATTTTGCATCCTGCCTCGAATCGGATTCGAACCCGGTACCTCCCGCTCCAACTGCCGCAGCTTTAACCACTGCGCCACCTGGGCGGTTAATCACAACCTAAATCAAACATACAAATTAAAAGCACCACTCAAACGCAGCCATCGATGACATAGCAACAACTCTTTCAGTCACAAACATTGATTTCTTTCCTACACAATTACTTCCCTTTTTCAAAATATTTAAAGTTTAAACCCATTCCTCTGAACAGCCATATTCAGTGGGCTAAGTAAAGCAGAGATCCACCCACTAATCTTACTGTAACATCAGTTCTTAAAACATTATCTTATAAAGTAGCAAATTCAACTGCTAGTTTTCTAAACATCGATTGTCTTATATTTGTATAAGTTTCCCCATAACCTGCTCCACGTCAGTGATATTTCATTCTCCAGACACATCGATCAGAGTATATCGAAAGCCAATTCCATGTTCGGTTTTCTTCGTCGCTGGACCACCGAGATTAAAGACCAAACTACACTTTTTGCACTATACTTTACATACATTAGATCTCAGCTTGAATATGCAGTAGCAGTTTGGTGCCCCCATAACACTGACCACATTAATAGAATTGAGGGTGTACAAAAGCGAGTCTTACTCTATATTATGAAAAAAACAAACTGGAACTACAACTACAATTTACCATTCCATGAGAACCTGGCCCTCTTACCATCTTACACTGTACGCTGTAAAGCATATAATATTGCAACTTTGGTTAATCGCAGGCAACAACATTGTGCAAGTGTTTTGGGAAATATACTTTTAGGTCATGTAGACTCTCCCTTTATTCTTCAGAGCATTAAGATAAACGTGCCCAGTAGAAATCTTCGTATGCACAAGTTGTTAAAACTTGAAAAACATCGTACTAATTACGGCGAAAATGAACCAATCAATACGATGACCAAATTTTTTACCGATGTTGAGCACCTATTCGAGTTTGGACTGTCTAAGGGACAGTTTAACATCAAATTAAAACAGCACTTCAGACAATTATAATTTTATATACTTAATTTTAAATTTTAATATTTATAGTTAAATTTTTAATTTTAAATGTCAATTTATATACTTAATTTTTAAATTTTCTATCATTAAATCTTAAAATTTGATTTCTTATCTGAAATCCTAATTGTGTTTGATTCTACATATTGATTTCTTTAAATTAAAAAATAAATAATATAAATTACTCATTTGTTCTAGTTCTGGCATTTCGTCTTCTAGGTTCGCTACCAAAAAAAGTTCTGGATGTTTAAATAATCTCAAACACGTTACACTGGCCTTCTTTTCAGCTGTTTTCTCTGTTTCGGAAGGTCTCGACGTATTTATTTTGTTATTTTCTTCACAAACATTTTTGATGCGAATTATTAAATGCATATAATAGTACAGTCTCGGAACACATTGAACCAGAAACAGTTCTCTTTATTGATATCCATTTGAAAGTATGACACTGAAACGACAGAATAGACACATTTTTTATCAACATTTTTGAACAATCAGGGAGATTGATGTGTACTTCATTCCTGATTCATTGTCCATATTTTCATCCAATAATGTACAATTGATAAAGCGAATGCAATGAATTAAATCTGAATGAACTTTGGCACGTTTCTCGTGCCTCATATATGTTTGAGCCATACTCCAGTAGCCTGATAATCATCAAATTGAACGTGAGATTGTTTTTCGGTCTTTTCTGACTAACCTTCACGTAAAAGTAAGTGAAACGGTTAACGTTTCTTTAATCTTTTTCCTATTCTGATATGGCTTTCATATTGTGGCATGAAACCATTTTATAAATTAATTCATTTCCCTTTGCTTCAAATGAATATGCATTTTCGATCCATATTATATAGAAATACGTAATCTTTCACTGTAACTAATCTGAGACTTTGTTATGAAGCAACGTTTAATGACGTCTCAAACATGTTTTGAAAGTTTAAAATCTCTAAGAAAAATATCAACTAAAAAAGACTAGAACTCAATTAAATGCGCCTCGTGTACACTGATATTCCTGGATCAGCTTCTAGTCTGTCGTGATATATATATATATATATATATATTTATATATATATATATATATATATATATATATATATATATATATATATATATATATATATATATATATATATATATATATATATAGATATAGATATATATCAACATATATATATATATATATATATATATATATATATATATATATATATATATATATATATATATATATATATATATTACCAATCTGATGATGTAAAGAGTGTCTGGGAAGTATTGAAAACCTCGGTTGTCGATGCTGCCCAGCACGTTCTCGGTATAGTGATAAGTGAGACCAAAAATGATTGGTTTGATGAGGAGTGTCGTCTTGCTGTTGAGCAACGAAATAAAGCCCACAATGAAGTGCAATTGCAAGAAAAAACCAGGCAGTTCTTGCTATGGGAACCAGCTAAACGCATTTGTAGACTGAAGAAGCGAGAAAGGTGGAAGACTAAGGTTTTAAGAGTAGAACAACTCAGCAATGAACACAATTCGCGTAGTTGCATTATAAAGGAATCACCGAAGTGCACTATACCTTAAGCTCTCTGTCAACTGCTATTCGGGGCCAGGATGAAAACCTCTGTGTTAGCGTCGATGGGGTATTCAATACATTGCGTGAACATTTTTCTGACTTACTTAATGTTCCACAAGTAGCACAAGCTGTATTTGAAAACCCGCAAATAAAGACCGCAGAGATGTTCATTGTGGATCCATCCTATGAGAAATTCACAATGGCCATGCATAAATTATAAAGAAAAATCGTTCACAAGGAGTTGATTGCATTAATTCAGAGCTCTTGATATTCGGAGGGCTAACTTTGTGGAACTGTCTTTTCAGCCTTATTCGATTGGTATGGCGAAATGAAGTTATGCCCGGCGAATGGAAAGTGGCCGCGTTATGGCCAATTTTCAAGAAGGGTGATCGCTTGAAATGCGGGAATTATCGCGGTATAGCTCTCCTTTGCACAGCATATAAGTTACTGTCATACAGCATCTTGGGAAGAATTACTCCTCTAGCGGAGGAAATTGTCGGTGACTACCAAGGAGGATTCCATCCAAATCGGTCAGTCACTGATCAAGTTTTTTCGCTACGGACGATTCTTTCCAATTACATACTACGAAACATCTCGCGATGTACACCAGGTATTCCTAGAATTCAAGCTAGCCTATGTCTCGATCAATCGAGAGAGGCAATGATATGCGCTTGAATATTTAGGAATACCGAAAAATATGTACATCTGTGTAAAATGACAGTAACGCAGTCACAATGCTGTGTCAAAGTTGACAACAAGCTATCGAGAACTTTTGCAATCAATTTCGGTGTTCGACAAGAAGATGCGTCCCCGATACTTTTCAATCTCAAGTTGGAATACATCCTTCGTAAAAGTGCAACACATCAAGACAATATCTTACATATTTCGACAATCTAATCAACTTCTTGGTTATGCAGATGATATCTGTGAGATTAGATGTAATGGCAACGGAGTGAAAGAGATACTTGATCCACTGGAACAGTGTTCAGCTTCCGTTGGTCTCAAAATCAACGAGTCAAAAACCGAATATCTAATCTCTAGGTTTTGAGACCAAGACGCAATTGATTTCAGTAGTGGTAACCCCACGTTTGAAGGAGTGATGAGATTCAAGTACCTTGGATCTCGCATTACTCACGATAATAGTGTGGGCGAGGATATCAAGGTCAGTCTTGCCGCTGGCAATCAGGCTTTGTTTCCTCTACGTCCACTTCTGAAATCAAAATATCTTGCAAATGCGGATAAGCTGAAACTGTACATCAGAGTGTTGATCAGACCCATTGTCATGTATGGATGTGAGAGTTGGACCTTGATGGATGAGTACGAAAGATGGCTTCTAATATTCGAGAGAAGAATCATGCGTGTGATATATGGCCCAAAACGCGACGTCGATGGCACATACTCAGTTATTTTCAATCACGAGATCAGGAATTTAATGCAAATTCCTGATATCGTGCATGAATTCAAAGGACAGCGAGTATGCTGCATCGGTCACGTTCTGCGTGCTGATCCGAACCGAATGATACAGCGAACCTTTAAGGGAGAGCCGCCTTTCGGTAGGCGAAGAGGTCGCTGTCGGCGGCGAGGGCTCCACAGCGTAGAGAGCGATCTGGCATTTTCCAACTGCTTGTAAGATTATGAAGATCTGGCTCGTGATCGAAATCGATGGAGTCAGATTGTTGACACGGTACGGGTCAATAATGGCCTGTGAAAACCGGAACAAAAAAATTTGAGGGTATTTAAACATAGCTTGTTATACATGTGGAGCATTAAGTAGGTTAAAAAAATGTGCACGCCATGTATCGAGTACCGCATCGACGTTAACAGTTTGGCCTATCCGTAGCTTGTTCTACAGGATATTCTGAAAAACATAGAGAACAATGCAGAAATTTAAGATTTTATGTGTTCAAACATCGATATCGATTAGATAAGAGGTTCACCATTTTTTCGCATGATTTTTGTCCATAGGTCAGTTTACTTTTCATTTATCAAAATTATTTGTCAATTGATTTTGGCGATCCACAGAATTTGACAATCAATACACAGAATTTGTTATTCTTTACTTCCTGTATGTTGGCTCTAGTTTCAATAATATTGCTTGTTGTTAAAAGCGATAATTGAATTATTTAATTATGGGAAGGTAATAAATTGCACCAAGGTTGAATGACAACTTCATTAATTTTTACATTCGGTTGTCGCGGAGCTTTAGTATTTTCAATTTTGCATTCTCAATTTGCTTCATAGAGGAACCTAGCTAGTGCTTTCGGTCAAGGGTCAATGAGAGTCAGTGATGCGACAATAAATTTAGCATACAGTTTATGTGCAGGACTACCGGCAGTAGTATGAGAGAAAATTAAAAAGAAATAAAAAAGGATACTGTATAAACTAACTTATGTATAATTCTGTTTAAATAAATTGCAATATGAATAGTTTTCATAATCATACATTTTTATGAGAATTTAAAATTTGAGCATTCAGTTGTACAATTATAAATTTAATTTTAATTAAATAGTACCTTTTTTTTAAATTAAAGAAGGCACAAATTATTCCAGAACTCAATGACACTAGGGGCCCACGGTTTAACCTACATACACTTACAGATTAAAAACACGTGATTGATGTCTGTTCACCACCCTGGAAATCAAATGCGAGATCTCCGAATGATAGAGCAAGCACGCTACTTTCTCTGCCACGAGAGCGACTAAATAGTAACTTAATATTATTATGAGTCTGCTTCGTTTCGTATCCATATTATTGAAGACGCAGACGCAAATCAAAATTACAAAAACCAGAGTTAAGTCAAATTTATAACTTTATGTACATACATACTTTATGTACATACATACTTTATGTACATACATTCACTCATTAAATTGTTTAAGATTACCCGCTTTTCACTGGTATAAGGGCTATGTCACTATACAAGACGGATGTATTTTACATCATTTTAGTATGCTGTAACAGTCAATGTATTGGTGCATTTATTTCAGTGTATCAGGTATTTAGATACTTCTAGGTTTTATTTTAGTGTTATGTAAAACTGGTTTTAATTTTTTAAATCATTTGTTGAGTTTAACTGATTTTGTTTCACTCGCTGTAGTGTAATAATCTCTTTCCTTAAGGCGTCGAAGAAATAACATCTTTTTTACTTAGTTACATATTTCTCAATTAACATAATTTCTAGTTACATTATGTCATTATCTATGTTCAACTGAGTATTTTCACAGATTTATATCTCTCTCTCTCTTTAGCAACTTTCTTCTAAAATGAACTTAAATAATATAATTCTATAATTTAGTTATATTTAGAATATGTTTAAGTTGTTCGTCCTTTTCAAACGGACGAAACTAATTAAATATATACTAGATTTTTCTCTATTGGACTGATTTACGATACAACACATATTAACTTTATTTCGACAAATAAATACATTTTAAACACAAAAAATTACATTTTTCTAAATTAGTTATTTTATAAACACAAAGTATTTAATAAGTCCAAAAACCACAAAACTTTATAAATGATATTAAAATAGATAATTAATTTGACAAGGCACTGGGCAAACTCAATTGAAGTGTTCAGGGATTTTCTTTATAAATTAATTAAATTTAAAAGATTAACTTAAAAGTATATCGCTGTCTTCTGTTTTCTTAAAAATGGCTGTGATTGCTGATATTATTTTAAATAATCATAGAATAAATGAAATATTGTTATAATTATTTAGTTGGTGGAAAAACTTTATTTAATTTAATATTATTTTTCGTATTTAAAAAATTTCTAATTTAAATTTATTTACTTTTGATCAAAGGAAGCGCAGAGTTACCAACTAATATTCCTAATATATTAAAAATGATGATTTCAAACTTGGTCTCATTTTAATGATGTTCTTTTTCATCAAATTGTATCAGTATCATGTTCCCTCCCTGATACAGGTAACAATAACATAAATACAAATATTTAATTTTTCCAAAATATTTTATTAAACCTCAAAATAGCAGACACACAATCCGCCGACCCACTCCTCCAAGATTTCCTTGGAGGTAGCAGGAGCAGGTAGTTCGGAATCTTTTTTCGAAGCATAAAAACGGTGTAACATAGTCTAGATTCACCAGTAGTTCCTCAGCGATCTAACTATCGTCGAATGTCCTGTCTGAAGACATTTCCACTGAGATATCGTTGATATTCTAGTGACTGTAATCGACGCCATCTTCTTACCATAAATGTCCACGGGGAGAAGGTAAAACATGACCTCCAAGGTAGATGTAGGTGTTGTTCTCGATCTCTTTTCTGTACGTTATTTTATCAAGTGCTGACCGCCACACGCTCACGTCTTACTACGGAAGTGAATTGCCAGTGTATTAGCTCCGGCTTCAGGCCCTATCTCTTTCCGATGGCGTTTCTTTCAGCTAAGCTTACTGTCCTAGAGAAGGCCTAATGTCAGCAAAAGCTAGTCACTTGCCATTAAGGAGAGATGTATCTAATATCGGGATTTTATATTTCCTAATAAATAGTTCCAGTTCAGTTTTGGACGAGCTAATAAGGCAGTCCACATTTGATGGCCTAACTCGTAAATGTTAGGAGGGCGTTTTGGATTACCTCCGTGTCCGTACTTAAGTATTTCCCAGAGACCGCTATCGCAACGTCATCTGCATAATCAATCACTCCGATCCCCTCTCTCCTTAGCTCTAACAGCAACCCATTGATTGCTATTTTTCAGAGAAGAGGAGACAGGACTCTTCCCTGCGGAGCCTCCTTAGTCACCCCATCTGCTGATGGTGAATTATTCCAGCTCCAAATTAACCATCCTGCACTCAAGCATGTGATTAATTAACCCACTTACAGAGTAATCCACCCCTAGGAGCGACAATCCCTTTAGAATTTCCTCCGTCTTTACGTTGTTAAAGGCACTCTCAATATTAAGGAACGCCATCATTTAAAACTCTGCGAGAATATTGATTTCTTAACTGTACTTACAAGGGCATACAGAGTTGTGTCCACAGATTCCTTTACAGTAAGCATGATTAATCTGGGACCAGTCACTAGACTTTATTTTTGAGCGTATGTATGTATCCATCAACCTTTCCGTCAAGGTTGTCAGTAAAAAGGATGACAGAGTTATGGTCTTAAGTCTTTTGGGTAAAAATTTCAGCATTTACCCACTTTCGGAATCAAGATCACTCTCACCTCCGTCCATCCCCGCGGAATCCAGACAAGTTTAAAACACTAGTTGAAGATTACTTCCAGCCAGGGGAGCATAATCCTCGATGTGTTTCTCTTTGTTTCACCGCGGGAATAATTCGGTCAGGACTAGCCGATTTATAGGGCTTGAACCCTTCCATTGCCTATAGGAGCCTTCATTGGTTGCGATATCTTCTATGTGCAGAGAATATGCTTCTTAGTGAGTACAGGTCCCTGTCGAGACTGGGACTGGTACGATTGGAAGACAGAATCTTTCTAAGTCGAGAGGTCTCGGAGACTTCTTCCATTTTGTCGCAGAATAGTTTCGATGACTGTGCGTTCCTTAATTTTTTTTGTATACTTTGAGGTCCTCCTTATAGGAGTCCCAGTCTTGAGCCTCTCTCGTACTTTTGGCTCTATTGAATGCTGTCCAACACGCCTTCTGGTAGGTTCTCAGTTCATTGGACCACCATGCCGGGTTTTGCTTACCTCTGAGCTTAACTATTGGGCAAGCAGCGTTGAAGGACCGATTGCAGGCACCAGTGATTATGTCCACCGTGCAGTTCGGTTTCTCCACTGTCGCTTGTGGCTCTGGTGGAGCAGAGGTCTCTGGTGTTAGTAGTTCTATAAGGATTACCTCATACTTGCTCCAGTTTGTCCTTCTGGGATTCCTTTAAGCTTCCCGGGTGGCAGAGAAAACGTTAAGGCCATAGGTTCTATGACAATAGCCAGAGAAGGAGGATTCCTGCGCCATTCCCCTTTCACTGACCATACGGTACATCTTAAGGTTACGTCTAGAACCTCGTGCCGATTTTTAGTAATAAAAGTGAGTTATTGCCTAATATTACAAACCAAAATGTTGTTATTTAATAGGTAATCAAAAAGTTACTTACCCCACTCTTTGATATCAGTGCTTCCCCAGATTGTGTGATGCGCATTCTCATCACATCCAAGGAGCACCCCAATATTCTATCTATTCGCTTATTATGTCACCATTGCTGTACCATTGAGAAAGTAAAAACATGGGCTGTATGTGGTGCAACAATGGGCTATTGCACCACATACAGGAACTAGATATATTCTTAAACATGCATAATAAAGATATATGTCTTATATCAGAAACCCATTTCACCAACACTTCATTCTGTAAAATTAAAGGATATAACTGCTACCATGCATTACATCCAGAGAACAAAGCTAGAGGTGGATCAGCTATCCTCATAAAAGATCATATCAAACATAACGAAGAACTTAAAGTCAAAAAGTTCTCCATGCAAGTCACAACAATTAAAATTCATTTAAACAATACAAAAACCTGCAGTATCTCAGCAATATATTGCCCCCCAAGATACAATCTCAAACAAATAGATTATACTGATCTATTCAAAACACTAGGAAGTATCTTTATAATTGGAGGTGATTATAACGCAAAAAATACCTATTGGGGATCACGGCTAACGACTGTTAAAGGAAAAGAACTGTTCGCAGCAGGAAAACAGCTAAAATGCGAATTTCACTCAGGCAGTGCGAAATTAAAAAACTACAAAACCAATTGGGACTTCTTTTGAAACACAGTTAACGAAAAGAATAAGTCTGAAGAACCCAATACACGGACCAGTCCAAATAGAAGACGAATTAGATAAGCTCATTAATGATATCCAAAGTGCTGCGTGGGAAAGTACTCTAAATTATAGTCAGGAAATGACGCGCAAAGTTAACTATCCAGAAGACGTGAGAGAACTTCTTTAAAATAAAAGAAAAGCACGAAAGAATTGGCAAAAATATCGAAATCCGGAAAAAGGTATTTAACCATTTGTGTAACAAATTAAAATACCTATTAAAAGACATTAAAAATCAATCAGTTAATAAATATCTTACCACTCTAACTGGGCAAAAAGGTACTGATTATTCATTATGGAAAGCAACTAAAAACCTTAAAACGCCCAAACTCCAGGTTCCTCCAATTAAAAATAAGGAAAATTGGACTCGAAATGCTAAACAAAAAGCAGATTTGTTTGTCAATCACCTTGAAGAAACATTCCAGCCTTACCCCAAACAAACAGAAGATGAAAATATTACTTCAATATATAAACAAGATGAAATAAATATTACACCTGTAACATTGAAAGAAATTAATTGGGAAATCAAGAGTAATCTGAATGCGCATAAGGCTCCAGGATATGATCTTATAACGGGTCAGATAGTAAAAGCGTTACCAGAGAAAGCATTGAGGAAACTAGTGCATATAATTAATGCAGCATTTCGACTAAGATATGTACCAAGGCAATGGAAAGTTGCAGAAGTAATTATGATACTTAAGCCGAATGATAAAGCTTCATATAGGCCAATTTCTTTGCTACCAACATTATCGAAACTATTTGAAAAGGTTTTTCTTAAAAGATTAAAACCAATTATCGAGGAAAGGAATCTCATCCCCACACATCAGTTTGGATTTAGGGAAAAACATTCTACGATAGAAAAAGTACATCGGATTACTGATGTAATCGAGAAATCACTTGAAAACAAACAAATATGCTCAACCGTATTCCTTGATGTAGAGCAAGCATTCGACAGAGTATGGCACCAGGGGCTAGAATTCAAACTTCAACGAGATCTTCCGGAGCAGTTTTTTCAAATTTTAAAATCATACATATCAGAGAGGTACTTCCGCGTAAGATATGAGAATGAATACTTCCAATTAAAAAGAATTGGATTGAAAGAACAGCAGGAGTACCACAAGGGAGTGTTCTTGAACCAATCCTTTTTCTCCTATATAAACAAGAGATATACCAACTACAGAAGCAACATTGGCCACTTTCGCCGATGAAACGGCAATACAGCAAATAACATCAAGGACTCTACTAGTAAATTACAGAGGGCTACTAACCTGATATGTAATTGGACAAAGAAATGGTGAATTAAATTAAATGAAGCAAAATCAATCCAAATGAGTTTTGCAAATCTAAAAGTTAATCATATAAAATTACGATAAACTGCATTCAAACACTGTTAAATATCTCGGCATGACTTTAGATGCTAAACTTAGATGGAAGGAACACATAAAAAAGAAAAGAGATGAACCAAACATAAAATTCAAAAAAATGTATTGGCTCTTATAGAGACAATCTGAACTAGCGATCCACAACAAACTTCTGTAATACAAACAAAATCTAAAACCTGTATGGACATATGGCAGCCAACTCTGGGTTTGTGTCAAATATCAAAATCATACAAACCGCTCAAAATAAGATCCTGCGATGCATCGTTGAATTTTAATTCACCGTGGTACATTCGAAACGACAACCTCCATCGAGATCTAAAGATCGAGCTTGTCGTGGATGAGATTAATTATCATGCAACAAAACATCTACAACGTCTGCACCAGCATGAAAATCTAGACAGACGCTGTATGCTGACTACCACTCAAACAAAAAGACTGCAAAGAACCAAACCGCTGGATTTATCGCGACCGAGAGGTCAGTAGACCTCCTGTGGCTAAAAATCTGAGGAGGAGTTAAACGAAAATAGGGATAATCATGTGATTACTCCGACAAATGAAAACGTATTATGCAACGTAAATTACTAAATGGGTACAAAACTCAGTCGTAATATAAAATATAATAAAAAAAAGGGTAAGTCAGTCGTAATATAAAATAATATGTGTCTATTTCTGTAACGCTGCTTTCACTGATGGACGTTATTTTAACTTCCTTCAGCAGTGGTTGATTTCTTCCGAGTTCCGCTCTTCCCTGGCTTAGATGTCTTGATTTGAAGTCGCATCCCCCTGGTGTTTTTGAGGGAGCCCTCTTTTACGGTTTGAGCTCTCTATTTTTATTTCCGGCCTTTGTAGAGGTCTCGGTTTTGTTTGTTTTTTTCCATGTTGGACTCACGAGTCTCGGAGAAATATTTGGTCCACCTGCGCAGCGATCTGTTTACGCAGGTAAAGCTGCTTACAACTGGAGATCGCTAGGTATCCAGAAGGCTCCCATTTGCGACTGGGCATTGTTAAATGGGTCCAGCCTGGTAGTTTGGTTAGAGATAAATCTCTTTTCGTTGTAAGTTGTGAAGCCAGACTAACTTCCCTTCTTCAAATCATCTATTATTCGCATGGATGTCACATCGTTCATTCATCCTATTGCTTTCCCTGACAAATTTGTGTATCTCGTCGATATCTTCTTTCAATTTATCGACATACACTTGTCCACATAAAGCTGCTTCAGTCCCCGGATAATGTTAAATTGTATCCAAAAACAATGGTAGCTGCGGTGTTCTTCGCTTTGTATCATGTGTTACTGATCGATATTCCATTAGGAACAGTGGTATATTTTGATCCCAATAACGTTGGTTTATATCGACGGTTTTTTTTATCTTTCTTCCAATGAAGCTTTAAACTGTTCAACCAAGCAGTCTGACTGAGGACGAAAAGGTGCTGTTTTTGTTGAACCCCAATAACTGACACATTTCCTGGAATACCATTGATTAAAAATTGCGGCCTTGATCTGAATGCAGTTGGTACCCCATATTGACTTATCCAATTAAGTACCATTAGCGATTGTAGTTGTTTCTTGGTTCGGTATTGAATAGACTTCAGGCCATTTTGTGAAATAATCCAACATAACTAAGACATACTAGTTTCTGATTTCACTGGTAGGAAATGGACCTGCAGTTTCTAAAGCGATCCGCTTAAATAGTGCTCCGCTGTTATACTGCTGTATTTTTTCATGGCTTTGTTTTGCAGGACTTTTAACTGCCATGTACTGGACACATTTTTGACACTATTCTGCGACCAATTGTCTGCATCCTGCCTCGTAATATCTTTCACAGGCTTTTGCCAAAGTCTTATTAATGTCGAGATGGCCACCACTTCTTCCTTCATAATACTCTCTCAAAATTTCTGAAATTCAAATCCTTGGTACCACCACTACTGATTGTTTATTTCTACCATTGGAACATTCCCAAATTAAACAACCACCTTCAATCAATAGACAATCTCATTAAATCCAATACGCCTTGTTTTTTCTTTATCTTTTTCTGCGACTTCTACCTGCCAATATCCTCTTTGTAGATCCAAGGTGGAAAATAATCGTGCACCTGCCAACATATCCAATCGTCAATTCTGAATTAAGCTTTCTATATAGCAGACGCAAAATCTCATGCTGCCATCTTTCTTCTGCATCAATACCACAGGTGAACTCCATGGACTAATCGATTGTTCAATCACCCCTGCCGTTTGCATATCTGTTACCATGCGATCCACTTCCGATTGTTTTGCCAATGGTAATCTTGGTGCTTGTCGAATTGGCATTGCTGTTTCCGGGTCGATCCGGTGTTTAACTAAGTTCGTTTTACCCTTATCTTCTGGAGCACCACAGAAAATGGACATGTATTTTTCCAATAACACTTTGGCGGCTTGTTTTTGTTCTGGACTTAGTTGTTCTGTCCACTTCTGTGTCAATTCTTCCACGATTTTCTGCTGTTGTTGAACTTTAGCATTTCCATTGGGATTCGTTTATTCATATTTTACTAAAGTAGATATTTCTTCACATTTACAGATAATATTCCCTTTTTTTAATGGTTTTTGTATTGTCTGATAAGTTGAGAACCCTCAATAGGACTCTATTGTCATGATCCGGTTTTATCAATGCTTTTCCAAACATTATATCTCGTACTTGTTGTTCTTCGTTACTGGCTTCAACCACTCACAATTTTCGTGTCCAAGTCGATTGGATCTTCGTAAACCAATTGTAACGGCAGCTCAACATTACCATAACTTAGTGTTTCTTTTCCCACATCCAATACGAAATGGTTCTTCTTCATGAAGTCCATACCCAAAATTACGTCATCGACAATATTGGCCACCAAAACTTCGTGACAGAAGTCCCTGTAACGCATAATTGCCCGCATTGCACCGTATCTAATGTTATCACTGCCATCAATTTCTCCACTTATGGTCAAACTATCTCCACCTCTATAGCCAATCGGGAAACATGGATGAACATCATGGAGCATTCACTGGCGGGAGTCAGCTTTCGCTAATTAAAACTGACTCTTACTCCTTTAACGCCTGCGATGTTGCAGGACTCACCTTCTCTTGTGATCTTTCATTCCCGTAATCGGACCTACGGTACATGGGCGCATTGTTCTGACTCGCTTACGTGTAATTTCCCAGCAATCGCACCATGTATGCCTAATTTATCGCCCGACCAACAACTTATTTTACTGTCGCTATCCCGGAAGCTTTTCGACTCATTAACTGATCTCTTATCATTATTTCTCGAGTTATAGGTTTTTGGTTCTAATTTGATTATGTTATAGGCTGTTTCGTTTGTTAATGCACAAGTGATAGCGAATGTGACGGCGAATGTTGTTTTCGAAGCATATACTTCCATTCATCTTGTTTCAACATCACGGATACCATCAGTAAACACATCAATTTTAATTTTTTCTGTGTATTCGGGAGCCATATTAAAGGTCTGAGATGCACCAATCGCTCTATGTATGCAGTAAATTCCTGTAGTGTTTCTACGATTTTCTGAGAACGACCTGTGAGCTCTATCCTGTGTAATATATTGAACGAAAATATTGTGCTGATCATATCGCTTATGATCAGCACAATATTTTCGTTCCAAGGCTAGCATGATTCTATCATAGTCTCCGCGTTCGGACTCTGGAACAATCTTCAACATATCTGCTGCACCACCTTTTAACGCCACTATGAAAGCTACTACCTGGTCTTCCTTGCACCAATTATTTCTTAATATTGCCGTTTCAAATTGTAATTTGAAAATATTAAACAACGTTGTTCCGTCGAATGTTAATAAAATCATATATCAATTATAAAATGTAACTACTCGAAAAAAAATTCTTTATTTAAATCTTTCAATAACATGACTGAACTAAAGGTTATCTTGACAAATGACAAGATCTTAACAATTCACACACTAACATATAAGATAATACTAATGAACTGGTAAATAATTCGATACCAGTTTCAATATTTATTATCAATGATATGTACTATATATACTTCAAGCAGATCGAATAGAAAAACAAAATAATTGCATATATCATAATGTTTTAACGGTTAACCGAGAGAAACACGAATAAAGAGCAAAACGCAAATAACATTTTACATTTTTACCACATAATCGAACGAAGAAATAGTATGTATAACATAATAAATACTCGTACTACGAAAGGGAAAGAGGCTCATCGGTATATATCACAGTTTTGATAAAATTACTATCATGCTATTATTCTAAGTTTGTTTATTAAATTAAATTAACTATCTATTATGATAATTTAATTTATTTTTACTTTCAATAAGAACCAAGCAGTCTAACACATAAATAAAATGCAAAATAACAAAAAAAAGTATCCACTGAAAAAACATATTTTAGTACATTTATTTCTAAATATAAAATAAATATAAATAATTTTTAATGAAAACATGTAAATAAGAAAATGTGATCTAAACCATCATATTACTAGTCACATTACTAGCGGGGAAAAGATCTTATGCAGAGGTACTCAAACCCAAGAGGCAAACACAAAATAGCAACGACGGGAAAAAATTTCAGAGAACCTATTATTAAATTGTGCAAGAAACTGCGAGTAAATTAATTGCGCCATTGTCATGTACAAATGATAAACTTTACTGTGCAATGTTAGCATTTATCACGATAGGAATGGTCAGGTTACGCAAAAGGTAAGAATTATTATTTGGGCCAAAATAACAAGATAAATATAATATTTATGAAAAATCGTTATTATATTCAGTAATCACTGTACTAGTAGAAGCTGATTCTGAATTACTGTGATTTCTATACTCATATTGTGCAATACACTATTTTTTTCAAAATATTCGAATTTTTTCATCATTTCTTCAATGCGCAAACAGAAAAACTAGCACAATATATTGTGCAATAATGACGTCACACAAATTATTGAGCAATTTACTTGTACGTGTATACCTCAACACTTATTAATCAATAGATTTAAACAAAACATAGGATCTTATACACTTTTATGGAACTAACGGTATATCTGATAAATGAAGGCTTACTTTATTGTTATCTTGACAATAAGCGAAACAATAATAAAAAAACAGGTACATTGTCTAATAAGAATACCGATTTGCACTAATAGTTTTGCAATAGTTTCGCACTAATTAAAATTGATGATGGAAGGTGGGCTCGAGCAGGAAACAAAAACTCGATGTTTTCGATACAGCTATAGAAGTGTTAAGTTTTTTCCCAGGCAAATTTGAGATGAAAATGTTAATTTAGTATGAGACGATTGTCTTTGACAATTTATTGTCGAATCAATTTAAATTGTTGATATTTTGTGATTGTTTGCTGAGGTTCGAGATTCACTAAACGCTTGTATTTCTTAAACGAAAACCTAAATTCGAGAATGGTTATATTATTCTCACACGAAACTGTTCAATTTGATCTCGCGACTGTTCGTATATATGTACGGGCTCCAAAAATTTTGTATATTATTCTCGTAATTTTTTCGATTTTACGTTTAAAAATCTCAACAGTAGCATAACTCATGCGACAAATATTTCTTGTGTGTAAATTATACAAGAAGAGTATCAAACACCAAGATTCTTCCTTGTGGAACTCCTACTGAAATTTCAGTATTTGTCGTCTTTAAAATCATATAGAATTGTTTTTTTGTATTTATCTCTACAATCTGTTCGGGGCTCAAGGCACTTCCAACTATTTCGCGTTTCGAATTTTTACGTCCTTACCTTACGCCATTACATCCAAATCGAGAACGTACGGCTATAGGTCCGATTCTTAACAATAATCTGTATTACCTCCAGTTTTAACCACTAAGCTAAACATTTCATTGCTAAAACCTTCACATAACTGCTGTATAATTTACAAATAGTAAATATTTTATTGCAGTTTTAGCTTGACAAAAGAAACGGCAAATAGTTGATCATATTTGGTTGGTTAAATAAAATAAAAATAAGTTATTTCAAAGCTTACTAGTCATTAATGAATAATAACTTATGATAATTTAACTAATGGATAAGTACTTATGATAATTTAACTTATGGATTATATATTTAACAATATTTATAAAAGGAAAAACATATTAATTATTAAACTAATTAATATTTTAGGAAATGTTTAACTGGTGTGATTATTATAATAGGCTTAAAATAGTTGATGAGTAAATTAAAACTTATCAAATCACACAATACCGTCGGTAAATCAAACTATTTTCATCAAAATCCATCGACTCTGAATATAAATCAAACTACATATTCAATTATAATTATATTTACTTATTCATGATAAAACTCAAAGAAATTGATTTTTTCAGTTTTCACATTTCTTTCCTATGAGGCAAATCATGTCACTTCATCAAATTAAAAATTATCCCAAATCCAACTGTCAAATAAATTATTGTTACGATTTGTTTTTTCAAATTAACCGTAATAAAAATTGATTTTCTCTATTACGTAGTTGATCTTAAGTTTTTGTTTTTTCCTCTTTTATTTAATTTATTTTATAATTAAGCAACGTTTAATCATACTTAAAACCAAATAGCAGAAACCACTATGATACAAAAATAATACGAAACAACACCATATATTTAAAATACATGTTGTTCACTGATCATCGTTTGAAATCACTGATTCCTATACATTTATATATGTGCCTTGAGCAAACGCCAATATGAATAACGGTAAAATACACAAATTTTCCCAAAATTTTAGAACGTGTGCTTAACTTCTTAAACTCAATTTTTTTTGCTGTGTTTATTGTTCAAAATAACGTTTAATAGAACAAATCAACACAACGAAGTACATTTTTGGCAATTTTTTATCATTATTTAGGACAAAAACGACCAAAATTTTGTTTAAATAGTTACAATGTTTATATTATTGGTCAAAGGGTCAGTTAAAACTTTGAACTTATTTGCGTGCGTAAAGCAAATAATGTTCAATTAAACAGAAAATTCATAAATTCAATTAAGTTTTCATAAATTTACACTACACACATACACATACACTAACAAACATACAACACGTATATTATATTATAATGTATAGTTAACATGTTATTTATTAACAATAACTTATTAATTACGTTATATATGTATATGAATATATACCGCAGTCAAGTAGGTAGTGTACAACTTTAAAATGGTTGCCATTTTCCTTGATAAAAGTAAACAAAAATTAAAATAAATCTATATTTAATGTTTCTAATAAGCGACAATATACTCTTATTAAGAGTATACATGTATATATATATATATATATATATATATATATATATATATATATATATATATATATATATATATATATATATATATATATAATAGGAATAATAAATACAATAGTTATAAAAATAATGCTAATAACAACCCCAATTATTATTATTATTGATTTAAACAAAAGAAATCCCACCCTTTTTCTATATTTTTTCTGTGTTTGGTCTTCGCGTTTTCACATTACACACCAATTAGTTTATAATGATTGAATCGGAAACGCCCATTTGTATCTCTATAGTTATGTACTGCGGTGAAATATACATTATTTACTTGTATTTGGAAATAGGTTTGTCTTTATTCTCCCTATAATAATTATCGGAATACCGAATCATGAACGAATAAATAAATAGGGCGGAGTAGAATATACCGTAGCACGATTCTTTTTTAAGACGTTCACTTATCGGAAGCACAATTCTTCGTTTTATATAAGCAAAAGTATATAAAGCGGCTTGATGTGGTAACGCCTATCGGGTATTGAGTTTTGTGCTGTATCATTTTAACCGATACAAAATCGAGAATGAGATAGCACGAGAAGAGATGGCACGAGAAGAGATGCAACGATCATTTAGTAAATTGAAATAAAGAATAATAAGTAAGAAACTAAATTAGCTTAATACTGGTTTTATTATGTGTTCAGCGTTCGTTGTTGAACTATGAGTTATCGCTAAATTAATAGTAATAATAATAAAATTTATTCTGTTAAACAAAAAAAAAATCTGTTTTTCGATTTCACCGGGTTAAATGATTTTTATGATTTATATTTTGAATTAAATTTGTGTGATCATTTATTGATATTATAGTGCATAGAGTGAATTATATAATATAGTTTTGTGAATATTATGTATGAAAAAGTGAAATATTTATTAAAATGTGGTTACAATAAATAATAAAAGTAATTTAGTGACGTGAATTTTTTTAAATAGTTTTTGAATTATTAAATATCGTTTAAAAAACAATGATGCCTTTGGCACCGACCTCTCTAATGGCGATGCCAACATCTAAACCAAAAATCGGCTTTAGTATCGATTCAATCGTTGGTAATGGATTAACCAAATCACCGCCACACTTTTCACCAAATAGTGAAGGTTCAGAACACCCTATGAGTCCGATGAGTGATTGTAGTTATCCTAGTGAACACTATAGAAGTACACGTATACCAACTTCGCCGAATGATATACAACGCGCGTTGCGATTACCAAATAATTGTTCACCAAATGAATTCCAACATAGAATAAATCGTTTGCAACACAATTCATCACCTAATAGTAATCATAATAATAATAATAATAGTGTTAGTAATAATAATAGTATTTTAAATGTTTCGACTCGATTGCCTGAATCCCCGAATTCCCATACAGATTTAAGTAATAATAAAAGTGATTTAAATAATAGTTGTAGTAAAAGTCCGCCGCTCAGTCAAACTCGGTTATCACCTGATCCTAATTCAATATCACGGCGATCACGTACTCCCTCACCACAGCCGAATAATAATAATAATAATAAAGGACCAATTATTGTACCTGGAATACCAGCCGGTCTAGTTCGACCATTCCCGGTTGGTCCACCAAGTTTAAATGAGTTAAAAGGTGTACCATCGTATATGAATTCACCTGAAATGGCTGCTCATAATCCACATTTTTTAGCGGCACAATTTCAAATGGCAGCTGCACTAGCTCATGGACAGGGACAAGGTTTTCCGCCAGGAGTATTACCTCAGCATCCCGGACATTTAGGAAATCCTAATGTGCCGCGTGATTCATATCCGCTGTATCCATGGCTATTGAGCAGACATGGCAGGATTTTTCCACATCGTTTTCCTGGAAGTAAGTAAATAATTTGTCTAAATATTGTTTTATCTATTGTTTGTCTTTATCATTGCCTAAAAGTCATTCCAAAAATTTAAAATGCAATGAAAAATCCTATTATTTATTCAATTATATATTATAAATTATTTAACTTTCTAATAAAACAAAGCTTAGGTTTATCTTACTGTCAAAAAAACTAAGTCAAATATTCTCACAACTGTCATAATTACAATATTGAGTAAAATAAATTTTGCACTATGGATATATAGGCTCCCCGAAATTTAGGCTTTTATATGAAATAATAAATTCAGTATCAAAACAACTAAAAAAAACCATATGTTATTTTCCATTATAAATATAAAAGTTACATTTTAAAACACACATAGCGAATGCATGCGAAATTTCATGTTTTTAAGAAACTGTACTAAATTTTCCTTGCTCATTTATGTTTTATGTTTACATTGAAAAGATTAGTTGCAAAAATTGAAAGCTTTAACTTACATGTAGAAACAGCATTTGATTTAATCGTGTCTTTCCAAAGAAGATGGTCGTACCATTATAGAATAGATCATGAAAATATTTAAAATTATAATAATAATTTGTATATAAAAACAATTTAACGTTTTATTTC